>JAQZBX010000497.1:34284-107800 GCA_029593785.1 Cabassous unicinctus | reverse complement strand
ACGGATGGGGAATGGTTGTGTGGGGTGTTTTTGGGGGTGTGGGCGGTGGGGAGCATGGGAATCCCTGTAGTTTCTGAGTAATATTTGGGTAATCTAGGCACTTTTATAAAATGTATATATATATATAACAAATAACATTTATGTAAACAAATGCACATATATGCATATGTATTTATATATCATTTTACAAATAAAAAAATTTAAAAAAAAAGATGTAAGTGCCTTATATGCAGAAAATTATACAACATTGTTAAAGGAAATCAAAGAAGACTTAAATAAATGAAATACTATTCCCTGTTAATGAATAGGAAGACTAAACCTCATTACGATGATTATCCTACCCAAACGAATCTACAGATTTAATGCAATCCCCCCAAAAATCAACAGAACATTTTCTACTGAATTGGAAAAACTAACTATAAATTTGTTTGGAAGGGTAAAAGGCCCCAAATAGCCAAAGACATATTGAAAAAGAAATATGAAATCAGAATAATCTCACTACCTGAATTTAAACCATACTGCAAATCTACAGTGGTCAAACTGCATGGTATTGGCACAAGGATAGACATACTGACCAATGTAACCAAATTGAGAGTTTTGATATAGATCCTCACATAGTCCTCTGATATTCCACAAGGCCACCAAGCCCACTCAACTGGGAGAGAATGGCCTCTTCAAATGGTGTTTCAAGAACTGGATATCTATATCCAAGAGAATGAGAGAGCAACACCATCTCACAACTTATACAAAAATCAACTCAAGATGGATCAAAGATCTAAATATTAGAGCCAAGACCATAAAGACTTTGGAAGATAATATAGGGAAGCATCTACAGGACCTTGTAATAGGAAATGGCTTCATGAATTTCATTCCTAAAGCATGAGCAGTGAAAGAAAAAATAGATAAATGTGCTGACCTCAAAATTAAAAATTTGCACTTCAAAGGAGGTTATCAAGAAAGTAAAAAGTCAGCCCACTGAATGAGAGAAAATATTTGGTAACCATATATCTGATAGGAACCTAATATCCACCATATATAAAGAAATCCTACACCTTGAAAATAAAAGACAAGCAACCCATTAAAAAATGGGCAAGTGATTTGAATAGACACTTCTCCAAAGAAGAAACACAAATGGCTAAAAAGTACATGAAAAGATGCTCAACATCACTGGTTATTAGGGAATTGCAAATTCCCTAATTTATTCTTACACCAAATAGACTGGAAGCTATTAAAAAAACAGGGGACTACAAGTGTTGGAGAGGATGTGGAAGAATGGGAATACTCATCCACAACTGGTGGGAATGTAGAATGGTGCAGCCATTCTGGACGACAGTGTGGCGGATCCTCAAAAGATAACTATAGATCTGTCATATGATCCAGCAATCCAGAATAATTGAAAGCAAGGACAGGAACAGATATATGGACACCAATGTTCATAGTGGCATTATTCATTGTTGCCAAAAGTTGGAATCAACCTGAGTGCTCATGAACAGATGAATGGATAAACAAATTGTGGCATATACATACAATGGAATATTACTCAGTTCTAAGAAAGAATAGTATTAACACATGGGATAGCATGAATTAATTTTGAAGACCTTACGTTGAATGAAGCAAGTCAGGCATTGAAAGAGAAATAGTACATGGCCTCATTGATATGAATTAAGCAAATCTAGCCGGTTCAGAGAGCTAGAGACTGGAAGATAGTTTACAGGAAATAGAAAGGGAAAAGAAAGTTGTGAACCAATGCCCAAACTGGTGAAAACTGTAAGTTGAAAGTGAGTAGCTTGGCAGTAAAGGGATATGACAGGGGTGTAGGGATGCTATTGAGTTGGGTGGTGGATGCTTGACAGGGGGGTAGTGTGGGAAGGATGGATTGGACAGTCCACTGAACTGGAGGGAGGGTTGGGGAGAGAACAGGTGAGCACTGGGGATTGGTGGGTATGTGGGTGAAAATAAAATGATGAGAAAACCCTTTTGGCAATATGACAAAGACAGGTTACTGGTTTAGGGTGTTGGATAGTGGGGCTTTTGGGACACGGCACACCTGGGGCAGTCTTCAAGGGAATGTGTGAGTAATCATTTTGTCATAGTGTGCTGTATCTATGGGAGAGACCCACATAATGAGTGAGAAAGAGTTGTGGTCCCATGCTGGGGAGACCCAATATGTTCTCAAACAGAGGCGACAGTGTCTATTGAAAGCAAGGACAGTCCCTAATAGGGGAGGACAGATTAGTGTGTCAAGCCATCAATGTTGTAGCAAATATCTATGAACTTTGTCCTCCAAGGAGTGAAGCCTAGTGGTCACTGTGGAATCTGAGGGCAGGGGGAGGGAGTAACAGAATAGATGGAAGGGGCTGTATTTAAGGGGCAATCAAAGTATTCTGCATGATATTCTAATGATGGATACAGTCAGTGTTAAATTTCAGAAAAAAAATTAGAAAAGTGTAAGGTCTAAAATGTAAACCATAAAGTAAACCATTGATGATGGTTAGTAGCTATGTTTCAATATTTGTACATCAGTTGTAACAAATGTACCATCAACATGTTAAAAGGTTATTAATATGAGAAAGGGAAAAGGGGGAGGATGTTGGGTAATGGGAGTCCCCTATAATTTGTATGTAACTTTAATGTGAACTAAAACCTCTTTGAAGACAAAAAATAGAAAGACATTGGAGGAGAAATGGAAGAGAATGCCACTGTACATATAGTACTACAGATATTACAGTGATGAAAGGCAAAACATCAAAAAAATTTTATTAATATTTTTCATTTTTAATACCCCATTTTAAATTTTATTTTAGTTTTAGTTTATCTAAATTATTATGTTTTATTTATTGGATTTAAACTTATCATTATTATTTCATTTTTCTATTAATCAAATTTGGCAACATTCTTGGCTTCATTTTTGAAGAAGTTTTGGATCACAGAAGGGTTAGAAATATGGCAGGGGAGGATCAATGGTGTAGAGTGTCAGTGATGGCAGATACATGGGAGGAGGTTCACCTGGGCATATATATAAGGTATATAGATATTTTTGAATGTTCATGGGGCATTGCCACAGTGGGTAGAGACTCACACAACAGCCAAAGCATTGTTGAATTTCCACCCTGGCAAGCTCTGCCACATTATCTAATGGAACAGCAACAATCCCCCAAGTACAGGGTCAATGATTAGTGAAGAAGGATGGTCCATTGATGAGCCTTTGATATTGATGATTAGGCTTATAAGCCTTTTGCTTTTGAATTTGCAACTTGGCTTAGTGTTGTAGGGTGCCTAAGAGTTACCTCCTGGGAACCTCCTTGTTGCTCAAATGTGGCATTTCTCTAAGCCAAACTCAGCATGTGGATGCATTACCTTCCCCCAGCAAGGGACATGATTCCCGAGGATGAGAGTCCCTGACACCAAGGGATTACTATGAAGCCCTGGCGGGTGACACAAGTGGAAAAAGACCTTGAATAAAAGGGGAAAAAGGTAAAGACAAATGAGTTTATATGGCTAAAAGATTTCAAATTGAGTTGGAAGGTCATCGGAGTGGTAACGCTTATGCATATCTCTGTAGGATCACACAGATGGCCAAAGTGGACACTACTACAAACAATGTGGCTCCTGAGGGCTCCAAAGAAACCCAGGTCCTATGGTCATGTTGGATAACTCAGGAGTTTGGTGCCCTGCCAGTGGGTCCTACTTTGGAGATTGTGCTCCCAAGTGTGACAGAGTTGGACTCAGATGTTTCTTCTCAACACATACCTCTTTTATCCCTTTTGTTTGAACCTATAGTTGGTGCTGGAGTTGCTATGTGGATATCAAGGAGACTTGAATCTCTGGGTTGTCTATGCATTGGCTGGGCCCTGAGCCTCAGAGGAGTTGCAGCACCTACTCTCCAGTTCATTGGATTCATCCAGGACAGCTGATGGGGAGGTGAGGATTAACAACCACCACACCAAGGAACCGAGAAAGTCTACAATTGCAAGCAAGAGAGTCCCAGCCATCAGCCATGTGGGATTGATGTCCCCTCTCAATCAGAGATGAAGTGGACATCAGCATCCCAGAATCCTCAGGATTGGTGAGTAAAATATGGATGACAGTAGACTTATTGGTGTTCTACTATAGACTTATTGTGATTCTAGCAATGGAAGAAATTATATCATTGATGTGGAGACAGTGGCCAGTGAAGGTGCTGAAGTCAGGGAGAGGGAAAAAGAGATGTAATATGGGCGCATTTTCAGGACTTGGAATTGACCTGGATTATATTGTGGTGACAGATACAGGCCATTATGTATCCTGCCATAGCCTACAGAATTGAGTGAAAGAGAGTGTAAACTACAATGGAAACTATAGTCCATGCTTGGTGGCAATGCTCCAAAATGTGTTCATCAATTGCAATGAATGTATCACACTAATGAAAGAAGTTGTTAATGTGGGGGAAAGTGGGAAGTCTGGGAAGTGGGGCATATGGGTATCCCTTATATTTTTTATGTAACAATTTATGTAATCTAAGTATCTTTTAAAAATAAATAAAAATATATTTTAAAAAATAAAATACATGAAAAAATAATACATTAGAGGACATGGATCTAATAGATATATACAGAACATTACACCAAAATACAGTGGGATATACATTCTTCTCATGCATATATGGATCATTCTCCAGGATAGAACACATGCTAAGCCACAGAACATGTCTCAATGATTTCAGAAAGATTAAAATTATTCAAAGTAATTTCAGAAGACAAGGATCCCACTGTCACTGCTCTTTTTTTTAACATTGTGTTAGAAGTACTTGCTCGAGCACTTAGGCAAGGAAAAGATATAAAAAGCATCCAAATTGGAGAGGAAGAAGTAAAAATTTTGCTATTTGCTGATGACATGATCCTATATATAAAAAGCCCTGAAAAATCTACCAAAAAGCTTCTAGAGCTTATAAATGAATTCAGTAAGTGGCAGGTTATAAGATTAATGTGCAAAATTTAGTAGCATTTCATTACACCAATTCCTGAGGAGGAAATCTAGGAAAAAACTAGAATCAAATACCCAAGAATGAATTTAACTGAAGATGTAAAAGGCTTGTATGTAGAAAACTATACAACACAATTAAAGGAAATCAAGGAAGACCTAAATAAATGGAAGAATATTCCCTGTTCATGTATAGGAAGACCATACATCATTAAGATGTCTTTTCTACCCAAACTGACTTACAGATTTATTACAATCCCAATGCAAATGACAACAGCATTTATTATTGAATTGGAAAAGCTAACTATGAAATTTATTTGAAAAGGCAAGAGGCCCTGAATAGCCAAAGATATAATTTAAAAGAAAAATGAAACTGGAGGAATCACATGACCTGACTTTAAAACATACTACAAAGCTACAGTGCTCAAAAGTGCATGGTATTTCTTCAAGGATAGACATACCAGTGGAACAGAATTGAGAGTTCTGATATAGATCCTCACATATATGGTCAACTAATATTCAACAAGGCCAAGCACAACTTAACTGGAAGAGAATGGCTTCACCAAGTGGTGCTCGAAGAACTGGATAACTATATTCAGAAGAATGGGAGAGGAACACCATTTCACACCTTATACAAAAATTAACTCATGATGGTCCAATGATCTAAGTATAAGAGCCAAAACTATAAAGATCTAGGAGGATAATGTAGGCAAGCATCTACAAGATCTTGCAGTACAAAATGGTTTCATGAATTTTACATCCAAAGCATGAGCAATGAAAAAGAAAATAGATAAATGGGACCTCCACAAAATAAAAAACTTTTGCAAGTCAAAGGATGTTGTCAAGAAAGTGAAATGGCAGAGAAGTCAATGGGAGGAAATATTTGGCAGCCATCTATCTGATAGGGGCTGACTACCCAGCATACATAAAGAAATCCTACATCTCAAAAATAAAAAGATAAAGAACCCATTTTAAAAATAGGCAAGTGATTTGAATAGACACTTCTCCAATGAAGAAATACAAATGGCTAAAATGCACATGAAAAGATGCTCAACATCATTAGCTATTAAAGAAATGCAAATCAAAACTACAATAAGTTATCATCTTTCACCCATTAGACTGATGGCTATTTAAAAAACAGAGGACTACCAGTGTTGGAGAGGGTGTGGAGGAAAGGGAACCCTTATCCACTGCTGGTGGGAATGTAGAATGATGCAACCATTGCAGAGAAGTTTGGTGATTCCTCAGGAAGCTAAATATAGAACTGCCATAGATCCAGCAATCCTACTTCTGGGTATATAGCCAGAAGAATTGAAAGCCACAACACAAACAGATATATGTACACCTATGTTCATAGTGGCATTATTCACTACTCCCAAAAGTTGGAAACAACCCAAATGTCCATCAATAGATGAATGGATAGGCAAACTGTGGTATATATATACAATGGAATATTACTCAACTGTAAGAAGGAATGCAGTATTAACACACGGGATAACATGGATGAATCTTGAAGACCTTACATTGATTGAATAAAGTCAGGCACTGAATGACAAATATTACAGGACTTCACTGATATAAATTCAGCCAATTAAGCAGACTTACAGAACTAAAGTCTAGAAGATAGGTTTACAGAAGACAGAAAGGGAGTAAAGGGTTGTGAGCCAATGTCCATACCGGCAAAAATTATGATAAGGTAGAAGGGTGCAGTTGTGCAGTGGATAGGCATGTCAGTGGTGCAGTGATGTTATTGGTTTCCATGATGTTAGTCTGTGAATAAGGTAGTGTGTGGGGGAGTTGGATTTGACTATCCATGGCACTGGGAGGAGTGTCAGGGTAAGGAGCAGGTGGACTCTGGGGATTTGCTAGTCTGTGGTTAAAACTACAACATTGGGAATATTCTTTTGGCAAATGTGGCAGGAGAAGGTTTCCTGATGTAGGTAGTTGGGTGTGGGGGTCAAACAAGGGAGGGCACACCTGGAGCAGGCTTCTATGGAATATGTAAGTGTTCATCTTATGTGTTATATCAGTGGGTAGAGACCCACACAATAAACAAGGAAATATTAAACTCTTATCCTCAGGAGTCTTGCTATGTTCTCAAACAAAGGGGCAAGGGTCTCTTGAGAATAAAGGTAGTGCTTAATAAAAGAAAACAGACCAATATGTCAAGCCCTCAATATTATTGCAAGTAAATATAAATCTTACTCTTCAAAAAGTGAAACATAGGTTATCATAGGTCCTGAATGGAGGCAGAGGGAAAAACAGAAAAGATGGAACATAGGGCATTTTTAGGGCATTAAAATTTTTCTTCTTGATCTTGCAATAATTGATAAAGACAATTTAAAATTTTGTCAAATTTTATAAAAGGGTACTTTCCAAAATTTAAACCTAAATGTAAATCATTAACCATGGTTAGTAGCAATGCTTCAATAATTGTACAGCAATTGTAACAAATATACCATCCACATGTAAAATGTTATTAATAGGGGAGTGAGGAAAAGGGGGTGGTTGTTGGGTATATGGGAATTCCCAATATTCTGTACATGACTTTTCTGTAACCTAAAGCTTCTCTGAAGATAAAATGAAAATAGTAAGATACAGGGGGGATATACAGAAGAAAATGTCACTGTACCTGCAAGACAACAGATATTACATGATGAAAGACAAAATGTCAAAAATTATTTTTTATTATTTCAAATTTTTTCAATTTTTTGTATGTTATATTTAAAACTATCATTCCTTTTTCTTATTAATTTCATTTGCTTTTTGTTGGATTAATTTTTGAAGAGGTTTTGGATCATGGAAGGGTCACAACTGTGGCAGGAGAGGATCATTGGTGAGGGATGTCAATGATGGGGGATGCATGGAAGGAGATTTACCTGGGACATATTGCTAAGGCATATGAATATGTTCAGATGTTCATGGGGCATTGTCACTGTAGGTAGAGATCCAAACAATAGCCAAAAGAATATCAAATTCCATTGTGGGGAGCTCTGCTACATTCTCTAATGGGACAGCAAGAAACTCCCATGTACAGAGGCAGTGCTTAGTGAAGGACAGTGTACAATTGCAATGGTCCCTTGATATTGATGACTGTACTTACGAAACTTTCTTTGGAAATTGAAAGTTAGCCTAAGAATTACCCCCTGAGAGCCTCCTTGTTGCTCAAATGTGGCCTCTCTCTAAGCCAAACTCAGCATATAAATGCATTAACTTCCCCCTGGCATGGGACATGACTCCCAGTGCTGAGCCTCTCTGTCACCAAGGGATTATTACCAAGAACCAACTAGCAATGCACCTGGGAAAAGACATTGACCAAAAGGGGGAAAGGGTAAATACAAATGAGGTTTTATGGGTAAGAGATTTCAAAGTGAGTCAGAAGGTCTTTCCAGAGGTTACACTCATGCATGTATCAGCAGGATATCATTGACAGCCACAGTAAATATTGTCTCAAAACAGGGCTCCCAAGGGCTGTAGAGACATCCAGACACTATAGGCAGGGCAGGCAGCTCAGGAGTTTGGTGCCCTGCCAGTTAGCCCTACTTTGGAATTTACACTCCCCAGTGTGACAGAATTGGACTCAGTTGTGGTTTCCCTACACATGGTTCTTCTGCCCCTTCTATTTGAACCTATAGTTAGTACTTGACTTGATAAGTGTATGTCCAAGAGACTTAAATCTTTGGGCTGTCCATGTGCCAGTTGGAACCTGAATCTCTTTGCAACACCTACTCTCCAGTTCATTGGACTCATCCAGGATAATTAACAAAGAGATGATGATCGATAACATGAATCCCAATCAACAGAAAGAGTCTGCAACTGTAAGCAATATAGCGCCATCCATCTGTCCCATGGGATCTAAGCCCTATCTCAATTAGTGGCAGGGTGGGCATCACCATCCCAGAATCCTCAGGACTGGGGAATGACCAATGGACTAGAGTAGACTTATTGGCATTTTACTGTAGACTTTTTGTTATTCTAATGGAAGAACTTTTACCATTGATGTGGAGGCAGTGGCCACTGGATGTTCTGAGGGGGTGCAGAGGAAAAAACAGGTGTAACATAGGGACATTTTCAGGACATTGGAATTGTCCTGAATGATGTTGCAATGATTGATTCTGGCCATTATATATTTTATCATAACTTACAAAATTGTGTGGGACAGAGTATAAATTATAATGTAAACTATAATCTGCATTTAGTAGCAATGCTCTGGTATGTTTTCATCAATTGTGACAAATATACCACACTAATGAAGGATGTTGTTAATGTGGGAAAGTGTTGGAGGGGTAGGGAGTGGGGTATATGGGAATCCCTTATATTTTTTATTTAACATTTATGTAATCTAACATATTTAAAAATAATAATAATAATGTATTAAAAATATAAAGGAAAAATACATTAGAGGCACATAAGGGCAGATTTGAACTGCTTCAAAACAGAATTAATGATTTCAAAGACAGAACATCTGAACTGGAAAAAACAAGAGAACAGAAAGAAAAGAGAATGGAAAAAATGGAACAGCATCAGGGAATTGAATGACAATGCAAAACACAAAAAATACACATTATTGGAGTCCCAGAAGAAGAGAATGAAAAAGGGGCAGAAAGAATATTTGAGGAAATAATGACTGAAAAGTTCCTTCCCATTATGAAAGACATGAATATAAATATCCAAGAAGGACAACATACCCAAAACAGGATAAACACGAATAGATCTACCCTGAGACACCTACTATTCAGAACGACAAATGTGGCAGTTTAATATTGTTTAGGAATTCCAAAAATAGATATTGAATTGTGTTTGTAAACTGGTTTGTTCCACTAGGCATATTAGATTCAGAAGTTCACTTTTACTTTATTAAATGAAGATTAGGGCATTTATTTGACCACATCATTAGGGTAACTCAGTTTGAGTTCTGCCCTTTGTGGGCTCTAAAAAATGGATGCTCAATCAAAGACAGGGAAGTAAATACATGGAGAAGAACATAGAGTGGTTAGTTTTGGATGCTGGAGACCTGGAGAGAGATGAGCCTTTTGCTAGCTTACAGCTGAGATTGGAAGAAGCTTGGACCACAGAGACTTAGGAGGAAGAGGAAGATTGAACTCTTGAAGATACTGGCAGCTATTTTGCTCTAACATGTGGCAACTGATTTTGGTGAGGGAAGTAACTTACTATTTATCTTGTGACTGTAAGGTTCTACCCCAAATAAATACCCTTTTTAAAAGCCAACAGATTTTTGGTACTTTGCATCAGCACCCCATTGCCTAACTAACACAGAATTTGGTACCAAAAGTGGGGTCATGGTTTTGCAATTACCAAAATGCTGGAACAGTTTTATAAATGGGTAAGGGGTATTTTTTTGGAGGAATTGTGAGATGCTTCATGGAAAAGGCTTATATTGCTTTGAAGAGACTGTTGGTTTTATTATGGAGCCTAAAGTTATTTCTGATAAGGCCTTAGAAGAAAATAATTTTGACATGTTTGATAGAAAAGGCCTAGAGTGCCTTGAAGAGACTGCTAGTAGGAATATGGATGCTAAAAAGACTTTTTATGAGGGCTTAGAAGTAAATGATGGAACTATTATTGGAAACTGGAGGAAAGAAGATCTGTGTTTTAAAGTTGCAGAGAACTTATGTAAACAGATCAATATTTAGATGGAAACCTAACTTTTCAATGGGGAAAAGGCTTGAAATGTGGAGAATAATAACGTAAAATATTCTCAAATTGTGAGAGAACTGTTGACCTCCATTTTTCACATTAAAATGTATCTCCTAAGTACTAGAGTGATATAAAGAAAGATTCATGTAAACAAAAATGAGGTTGTCACATATGGACCTACACTAAAGAATCATCCAAAGGATGTTCTTCAAGGAACAAAGGAAAAATGACCCTGAGAACAGACAGTTGGTAAAGAAAATGCTAGACATATGGATTATAATAAACAAATATTACTTGTATGACACAATCATAATAATTAGCAAGGTTAAAAATAACAAGAGAGTTAAAAGACTATGCTAAACTACAATAGCAGGTCAGTTTAGGGTATATGTTTGTAATTAAGGTAATCATCCATTTAACAATATTTGCTGACCACTTTCATATAAGCAGGAACCATTTGATGAACTGGATATACAAAGTGAACAAAGCAGCCCTAAATTCTTGTCCCTGTGAAATTTGCATGTTAGTGGAAGAAGGTAGTCAATAAAAATATGAACATAAAAACAAATAAATAAAAAAGTCAGATGATAATTTCTAAGGAAAAAATATATTAGAGATGTAGGAGAGCAAGAACTGAGGGGCATTCTTACCCCTTCAAATCTATCTTACATTAAACATAGTTTTTCTACAAATGTTTATCTTCTGGTAAATAGAAAATCATTCTAGAGGATAATATAGTTCTTAATTAAACTTAGACTTAGGTATGTTTAGTGTAGACATTAAAATTTCAAAAATAAGCTAGGAAGCCAGGCATCAATGGACAAATATTACATGACCTCACTCATATGAATTAAGTAAATCAAGCAGACCCAGAAAGCTATTGTCTGGAAGATAATTTTACAAGAAATAGAGAAAGAGAAAAAGGTTCTGAGCCAATGTCCATATGGGCGTAATCTATGATGAGGTGGAAGTGTGTAGTTGGGCATTGAAGGAATATTACATGAGGGTAGTGATACTATTGGGTTGGGTGGTGCAGGGTTGACAGGTGGGTAGAGCAGGGAGAGGGTGTTGGATGGTCCATGGAACTGGGGGGAGGGTTGGGGGAGGGAACCAGGTGAACACTTGGGATTGGCAGGTATGTGGTTGAAAATACAAAACTGGCAATATGACAAGGAAGGTTTACTGGTTTAGGGTGTTGTATGGGGGGCATTTGGGACAGGGTGCACCTGGGGCAGGCTTCTAGGGAATGTGCAAGTGATTATTTTGTCATAATGTGTTGTATCAGTGGGTAGAGACCCACATAATGAATGGGAAGGAGATGGACTCTTTACCTGATTGGCTCTTTCTACTGAGAAATACAAGCAATTTAAAAGATTAGAGTTATTACTGTGATAATAATCATGCAAGACAATTAGAAGAATTTATTACAAGAAAATTTAAAATCTCTTTAGCTCCTTCTTCTTTTGGCAGAAATCCTTTCAAATAAAATACCTACCAGGAGTATTTTTTTTAAAAACTTTATTATACTATTATTGTAATTATTTCTCAGAAATAGAGAGTTTCCTGAAGAAATCATTGAAATCAGTGAAAGTAAAAGGAGAACCTGCAACTCATTGTACCATAAGTTAAGGAAGTGCTCAAAGATGGTGAGATAACAGAAAGACACAGGAACAATTTCAAGTGGCTCCCAGTGACCAAGTCAGGGGTAGTACAGTATCAAAATGACTAAAGATAGCAATAAAATAGGAATCTTTGTGTTCATGGTGATATACATAAATAATATAAGAGGGAGAAAGGAAAACTCTTAAAATAGAATGCCCACTAACTAATGAAGAGGCATGATGGAGTTTGAAAATCAGATTTTGCAAATATTATGGTAATAATTGTCTCAGTCAAGAATTACTAATGCATGCTAAAAGTACTGGGTAAAATTTGAAATGGACCAAGGTATTCACACAGTCTCAAATATGTCCCTGCAAAATACTTACTCATTACAAAAAGGAAAAGATAAAGATAATTCTACGAAGAAGCCTGGCAGACTACACTTTAGCCAGAAGATCAATCCACCATCACCAGTAATAGGACAAATGGACAACGTGCACTCCCCATCTCCCCGATATGATATACAGGGAAGAACATAGTATCCCTTCAGTGGTATTGCTACCAAAGATACATACTTAGAGCCAATCTCATGGAAACATTAGAGAAACCCATATTGAGCCATATTCCCCACAAACATTAAGTTTCTGAAAATCAGGGAAAGACATACACTGTTGCTGATTGAAGGATTCTAAAGTGACATGACAACTAAATGCAACACCCCACTGTGAACTATAGCCTGTTGTAAAGAACATAACTGGACAATTGGTGAACCCTAAATGGAGGTGAAACTTGAATGGATGGTAGTGATGCATCATGTTAATTTAAAATAATTAATGGGTGACATTTTTAAATGTAGGAGAGTCCTTGATTTGAAGGACAAACTCTAACATATACAGGGGTAATGAGGCAACAGTTTAGCAACTTGCTTAGAAAATTCAGGAAAAATAGAGTTTGGGAGATACAAAGACTGTAAAATGTTAACTTTTTGAAAACCATTATATGAGTGAAAGATAAATGGGTTTTTGTTTGTACATTCTATTCACTGAGGTCTTCACTAATTCTCACTAAGTTTAAAATTATTTCAAAATGTAAGTGATTACTCCTTACATAAACTACAGCTGAACTAAATTCCTGCCAGTAGTTAAATCTTCAATGTAATAAGGGATATTATTATTATTAAGTAGGTTAAAGTCCCAGCCAATGGGAACTGCAAATAGTCTGTTTCTAGGCAGAAGCCTAGATCTCAACAAGCAGGAAGGGACAATGCTGGTTAATGGTATCCCAGGCTGTTCAGTTTCCCAAAAGGTAAATAAAGGTGTAAGTGTCATACTAGACTTTAATTCTAGCACCCCAAAGCTTAGGTTGGAAATTAGAAAATCACAGAGTCTCCCACCACACACCTTCCCTGAGATTTACAACACAGGTCAAAATCCATCCCTAACCTGCTGCCATGAGCACCCATTTTACAGACACATTCTGGCCATGACCCCATTCACCACACTTATGGCGGTGCCCCAAGAGTGAAGCCTCCACCACGGGTGCCCATTTTTTCCAAACCTCACACTGAGTATGTGGCTCTCCTGCAGCTATGCAGGATCATCTGACCCTACAGAGATGCCCAGTCTCTCCCCAGGATGCCCTCTGCCCTCTGCACCAGCCCTTATCCCCACCCAATGCAGACCCCCTGCCAGTACTTGAACCCAAGCCAGAGTCTAAGGACCTGCCCTGATAGTCTGAGGTGGGGACTGAGCTAGAACAGTCTGGACCAGTCTCCAAAGCAGATACCAGGCTCTATGCTCAATGGAAAGAGGAAGCTGCCCATTACTAGACTGAACCCAGTCTCTAGCAACTCAGAGCCAGGCTGAGCACTGTTAAACGTGATTGGTCTGTTACTAGGAAGAAACTATAAGTAAATAGTAGTAAGTAAGCATAGAAGAGGAGAGTTAGACAAATGGATTCCATTCCCATCTGCACAGGCAGGTGAGTATCTGAGCTCTTTACACCCCAGCTTTGCCCTAGGTGGGAAAGATAGAGGCTGTGAACTTGTAGAAGCAGATATAGGTGAGGAGGAGCTGAGAAGTCCACTGAAAGCAGAGCCCCAAACAAAGCCTGCAGACCTCCCTCTGTCCCTCCTTTGTTCCCAGAATGCTGGTGGCCAAGCTCCCTACACCCAGGTAGGAGTGTAGAGGATGCCTTGGTGGAGATCTGAAGCTGCCCAAGGCAGAAGCCTCAGATCCATGTGGGTCTCAGCCAGTGAAACCCCAGGAACCCTGAGAGACACAGGCCCCACCCAGCACACAAAGCCCTACTCAGCTGTTTCCCCCAAGCACAGGGATGTGAAAGGGTACCCAGGACCACCAGATACTTGAGGACAGACTCTGGTCTGAGAGGTGGAGAACAAAACTCTCACTAGAGAAGGAAGGAAGGGAACACACACAGGTCTCAGATCTCTGCAGAACAGATCCTGTGGCTGACCCCTTCTCTCTGTCTCCACTGCTCTCCCCACACCCCCAGCCCAGTGCAGCAATAAACATCATCATCTTAAAGAGTCCCTGTCATGGTCTCCACCTGTTCTTCCTGCTAAACCCTTTCCCCCTCATCACAGCCACTGTTCTCTTAAATTAAAACTAAACTCTTTACCCTCATGACAGCATCTACCCTCCGCCCCTCTGACCACCATCCACTCACTGTACTTAGTCTTCTCAGGTCACTGGCTGATCCTCAAACACACCCCTCTCATACCCCCTTCATAGCCATCACCTGTCCTGTGCCTTCATCCTACAGTGCTTGTCCCCAGTTTTGGTCACTGCTCAGGTGTCCCCTCTTTCCAGGGGATTCCCTGACCACTCCTCCCAAGCCACCCAGTCCCACACCCATTACTCCTGCCTTTCCCTGTGATTCTTCTCCTTTACTTTATGCTCACATCACATCCTCTGTGCTCTCTTTAATTTCCCTATTCAGTATCTACCCCCTTCAAATATCAGCTCCATGAGGACAGCAACATTCTTTCTCATTTCCCATTCTATACCCAGATGGAAGCTCTATTTTGGGGAGAAATCATTTACCTTGTTATTATTTTTCTGACCTTTGTCTTATTTCCCCACCCAAAATCCTTAAAATGTCACTTCTGCTCTCCTTACACCATCACTAATAATCCCCAGGTAGTTTTCATTGTCTATAGGAGTGCCAGTGCATTTCAGACTAAAACAACAAATGTGGGAGAAAAATCCCTGTTTCTCCCTCAGCTTTCCTGTGAGATGTGTCAGATGGTGAGGGAGAGGCATGAGGGGTGGGATGTGGAGATTTCTACAAATTGTCCAAGGGAGATTTCTTCATGATCAGAAAACTCTTAATGCAGCACATGGGAAAGAAAGAAAATCACCTACATGTGAACTTGCCAATTTTATTTTTTAACCATTCTCATTTTAGAATTTAAATATTAAATGATATAAATTTCTCTCTAAGGATACAGTTTACACCCCAAAAGAATCATTTATTTTTTAATGTTTTATTGAATACATATTTAGTTAAAAAAAAATAAAGTTAAATTCATTTGGAAATTGTGACTATTAGGAATTAAAGTAATGCCATTGTTGCTGATGTTTATATATCTCTTATGGCTAAACAGTATATATGTTTTTAAATAAAATACCAATATTTATAATATATAGATAGAATAATAAAGTAGAAATAGATCATTTAAGATCACTTAAGATATAAATAAACTATAAATAAAACAGAAAATATTGTTTTGAGATATGTAGTTTGATCAAATTTCAGTTTGAGTAAAGGTTTAAATAGTAGGAATTTGATTATGAAAGTCCCACATTTCCTGATGTATTTCTAGAAGTTGAGATCTCTTTTCATCTAAAAGAAGGAATTGAGCATGGCTCTGTCCATGAAAAGATGGAGGAACTCCAGTCAATGGAGAAGGCTCCATTGTATTCACTGGCCTCCAGGACCTTCAGAGGGAGGCTGGTGGGTGAACACAGCTTCAAGGCTCTGGGGGCCTTAGTGGAGAGAAAGAGACAGCTCTGCTTTAACTCTCAGACCCACCCCTGGGAGAAGGCCATCAGAGGGTAGATGGGGGCCACATTCTCAGTTTAGAAAATGCCTTGTGCTTTGGTGGTTCTCATGACCCCTTTGAGAGACTCCAGTGTATCTAGCATCTCCATTATAACCTCTTCTAGTTTAGAGCCTTATATTCCCTCTTCCTTATTTTTTGGTGAGTGAAGTTACCTCATCAGAATCTCTTTAATTTTCTTTGCCTCTCCATAGGTGAAAGTCTCCTTCTCTACCCTGGCCTCTAAAGATGGAACAGTCTCTGCAAAACTCTTTGAGCAGACTAATCCTATCAAGTAATTGGCAGTGTGTGAGGAAGTTGCTTTTCTTGTTTTATATAAATCTGGCTTCTAACAGACTGGACAAGTCTGAACAACAATGAGGGACTCACCAGTAAGCCAATGAAAGATGGAGGCTGTGGAATGCGAGGCCTGGACTCATGTCATTTGGCAGGAGCTCCATCACCACCTCTTCAGCTTCCCAATGATCAGCCCAATGTCAGGCAAGAGGTTCACAGTCCCTCTATTGCAACTGTAGCCACCCACAGGGCTCTGCCCAGTGACCACGGATCTGTCAGATACAACAAGCCACAGAGAACTCCCTAGGATTCCTCCTGGAACACACAGGAACTGGCAACTTGGACAGGTCATCAGTGAGAGAGTCTGGGGGAAGGTGGAGGAGGGGAGACTTGGAAAATAAAATGTCCTTGTCTCCATTAGATTCTAATGATCATTCTTCTTTCTCTCTTTTTAATTGTTTTTTTAAGTGATGTAAAATTAAAATGCAGTGAAATGTCAATCTTAACTGAATGACTCTCATATTTTAAAACTTTTCACTCCCCCATACCTCACAGTATCCAAAAAACCTATCAGGATTTGAATCATTCATTTCCATTGATCCAGAATTAACTCCTGTACCTTCAATGGGTACCCAAACTCCTCCATACACATGCAGCCTCTGTTCTGATTTCTATCACCACACATCACTTTTGCCACTTCTTGTAATTCATAAAAATGCAATAAATCAGAATACACTCTTTGGTGGGATATATTCATAATGGCATGAGTCATTACCTCAAAATAATTTTTTGAAATTTGTTAATGCTTCTGTGTGGATCAGCATTTCTCTCTGCTTTGGCATTGAATAACTATGTTGCAAAATGTTTATCTATTTTCCTCTTGGTGGATTTTTCCCTTGCTTCAAGTTTGGAGCATTATGAATACAGATATTATGAATTTCCATGTACAAGTCCTTTTTATAAACACTTGTTTTCATTTCCCCTGGGTGAATACATGGCAGTAGAAAAGCTTAATCATATGGCAGTGGTATGTGAATATTTTTTAAACAATTATTGAGGTATTATCAACATGACTTAAAATTCATAAAATTACATATTTTTTGTAAATGTACAGAGCTATGCAACCTTCACCATGATCCAGTTTTAGAACATTTCCGTTACCACCATATTTTCTTCTTCTAATTTACTCCATCAGCTGCATTTGACACTGTCATTCTCACCTGACTAATGATGTTGTTAATGTGGGTAAGTGTGGGAGGGGTAGGGAGTGGGGCATATGGGAATCCCCTACATTTTTCATGTAACATTTATGTAATCTAAGTATCTTTAAATTTAAAAAAAATATCAGTTTCTGGTTCTCTACATTCTCCTGTTTGTTTGTTTTTATCTGACTTCACTGCCCTTTCCCCTCAGCCTCTTTGCTGGGTTCTCTGTTTCTCTAAACCTTTTCAGCATAAGTGTTTCCTCATGGCTCAGTCCTTGGACTTCTTTCCTTCTTCAGCACCATGGTCCCTTGCTGGAGCACTTGGCTTTAAACACCATCTATACTGGCATGTACTGCTGCATTTATTCATCCCATACCTTTCTGCGCAGTCCTGATAGACACACAGCTGATTTAAGATGCCTCCTTGTGGATGTTTAGCATACCAACATGTAATCTGGGCTGCTCCCAGGAGCCTGCTCATCCACTGGCTCCCACTTTCCGTATTCAGGAACTCCACCTGACAGGGGTTCTGGTGACAGCTTTGTCGCCTTGACTTCTCACTTTCCCTCCACCCCACATCTATCCCATCAGCATACCATGTGCCCCATCATCAGAACAAGTCCATATCTGTTCCCTTCTCTTTGCCTCCACCTTCCTTCCCTGCTCAGCACTGCCTATGACAGAATGACTGTAGTCCCCTTCTCCCTCTTGGCCCTCTTGCTTAAGTGCATGGGAAAAGGTGTACTTTGCTGTTCTATATATTGTGCATTAAGTTTAATTTATAATTCACAGTCATCAAATATTCAATGTCTTCATTATATTATCTCTGCTTATTCTATCAATTGCTGAGCATTATAAAAATAGCCCTCAAATCTATGACATTGTATTTCTCTAACTGTTCAAAAGCAATGCTATTCTTTGTGTACACATTTAAAAATTCTATGTTTTCAGAACTGAGACAGTGCAACTATGTGATGAAACTGAAAGCCACTGACTGTACACTTTGGATGGATTGTACAAGGCAGGGGACCATATAACACAGTGAACCCCTGTGATGAATGATGGACTGTGGTTAACAGTACAAATATGAGAATGATCTCTCATGAACTATAATAAATATACAATTCTAATACATGGTGTTAATAATAGGATGGTTTGTGGAAAAAATACACCAAACATAAGCTATGGACTATAGATTACTGCAGTAGTAGTAATCTTATGATGATGTTCTTTCATCATTTGTAGAAATGTGTCACAACAATATAAGATGTGGTGGTGGGGTAAGGTATGGGAATCATGTCTGGTATGCATGATTGTTTTGTTAACCCACAATTTCTAAAAAATATGCTATGTTTTCTTGGGAAATTCAAAATTTTTTATCATTATGAAAGGGCACTCAAGTTTTAATATTTTCCTTAGTATCTCTTTTGTTTGATATTGTCAAAGTGAAATAAAATTTACTATTTTTAAAGTTTTATATGGTGTATTTTTCCACCTTTCACAATTAGCTATATGTCATAAATGAGCTTCTTATATTTATATAAATATACTTGTTTTTAAATCTACATGACAATTTTGATTGTTTAAGAGGAACACATAGTCATTAATTACAAATGTTAAATATATTTATATGAAATATAACTCATAAAAGTCAGTATAAATACTTATGTAAATCTGGCTTATTTTCATGTGCTATTTGTGCTTTCTGTTCTATTTTCTTTTTTCCCTCCTGAATGCTTTCTTTTGGACTGATCATTTTTGTTCAGTTTTTCTCTTCTATTTATTCAGATGAGATGCACTATCTTAATATTCTTTTAGATACTGAGAAATTACAACTTGCCTTATCAAATCTGACATTAATTATTCCTTATCAACTTCACAATTAATGTATTTTAAAACACTTTAGACCTATTTGCTTATCTTTTGAAATATATCATGTATTTTGATAAGTTACTGATGTTCTAACTCACAGATATCATTATTATTACTTTATCCATTCAATATTCATTGAGTTTAATTAACAATTATTGTTCTTCAATCCATCCTGTATCTAGAACCCTCTATTTGGGATTATTTTCTTTCTGCCAGAAGAAATCCTTTCACATTTCTTCAGAAATTAGTTGCTGCTGGCAAATTTTCTCAGTTTTTACTTGCCTGGAAGATTGTTTATTTCACCTCATCTTGGAGAACTTCTTTTTCAGTATAGAATTCTACTTTGGCAGTTATTTTATAATAGCAATGTAAAGATCTCATTCCATTGCCTTCTGTCTTCCATTGGTGGTGTTTGTAGCCAGTTTTTTCATTTATTACCCTTTTACTGGTTATATCCTTATTTTCTACCTGTTTTTAAGATTTCCTTTCAGGTTTACAAATATATGCCTAGGTGTGCAATTATTTGGATTTTTCCTTCTGGGTTTTGTTGGGCTTCTTGAGTCTATGAATCAATGTCTCATCAATTTTTGACAATTGTTAGACATTATCTCTTCAAATATAGTGTTTGTATTCCATGTTCCATATTTAATCTATTTTTCTTATTCATTGAGTTCTCCATTATTCAATTGTATTTTTAGATTTTTAGTTTTTCTGTGTGTGTGTATATATATATACATACATATTTCCTGTGTCACTTTTTAAACTTTCCAGTACACAATCAAAATTTTTAAGTTTATCCTTTATGTCTTTGAAGATGATAAGTATAGTTACATTACATTCTCCATCTAATATGTCAGCCGCTAGTTCCCAAGGTGTGATTTTGCTTCTTCTTACTCATATTATCTTGTTTCCTTTTCTACCTGGTCATTTTTAAAATTTTGTGTTTGACATTATATTTCAAAATTGTAGAGATGATATGAGGCCTAGAATGGTGCTAATCTCCTTCAAAGGGGACTTCAGTTTGCTTCTTCCAGTCCTGAGGACATCATAAATCCAGGACAAAGTTCATCTAATTTGAAGACTTGAGTTTTTAAGTACTCTTTTACTTTTGCTTTATTAATACACTTATACCCAAAGAGCAGTCTATTAGGGTCCCAACCAAAAAGTAAGAACACAATGGATGGATTACCAAATTTTACTCTTGTTGACCCTGGACTTTGGTATGTGTGTGAATAACCCCTTGATGTTGTCAAATGCAATCAGCCTCTGCTTCCTTTTCAACTAGACAGACACAGGACATAAGCAACCCTGAATACAGATTTGTATTTCTGGATTTGTATCTTTTTCCAGACCTTGACCCAGGAATACCTCACTCTATTAAGTAAAGACAAACAGGAAGAAATATTTGTCATGTTTATTAAAGAAAAGAAAAGGAAAAAAGGCTTCACTGAGGTTTGTTTACTGCCATCATGGTAACCACAGTCTGTGGACATGGGACATGGATTCAGATGGGTAGAATATAGGCAGTGGAGGAGGGGAGAGACTACAACTCCTATGCTTAAGTAGTCCCCCAAATGGACTTAGGAGACCCTTCCTGATTCCCGTGCCCTGCAATATGAACACTGGGTTGGAGATCTGCTCTGCTTCCAAATGGCAATGTGATGCTGAAGCCCAATAAATTCACCTACAAACTGTGGATTTCTCCTTACTCGACAGGTATGAGTGTCATTGAGATGGAGGGGGGAGTATGCTTGGTAGGCAAGGACATCCAGGTAAGGAATCAGGCTGGGGAGTAACACAGTTTGGGGATTAGAGAAAAGTCACAGATGTCCTATTATGATGTATCCTGAACCTCAGGCAGGGATTGGCCAGACAAGTGGGGGCAGAGATAAAAGTCTGAACATAGAGTCTGTGCAGACAGAGGAGTCTGGGCACAGAGAGACTCCCCTGCTCCTGCCCCTTCTGCTGGCCCCTCCTTCCCTTCAGCCTTCAGTGTTGACCCTGCTGAGGGAGCTGTTCATACTGTGCCTCACCTGGGTCCCAGGCACAGACTTAGGTCTCCTGCCTCCAATCCATTTGCACCTTCTCTACTTTTTGGGCAGCTAAAGAAAGAGAAATGCCAAGTTGGATCTTGTTGGTATAAGGAAGGAAATGTCAAAATTCACATGCTCATAGCATTGACAACAAGGAGAACATCAGGAGCTCAGTGACCCCAATAAATGTTATGAGAATCTCAGAAAGACCTGTGACCACTGGCTGACAATAGAAGGGAGGTTGTGAGAGAGTACACCAGGCAGTGTAATCTGTATGCAGAAAACCAGAGTAGAAAGAAAAACCCTCAGGAGGTACAGGTGTTGAAAATGATGCAGAACTCTCCAATCCCCCCAAGAAATGTAAGGGTCAGATAAAAAGCTGATGAACACTTGAAGAAACTGGAATGTGGCACACAGTCAGTGCAGTTGGTGCAAGCCCAAAAGAAAATGTGCTTTTTATCAGCGCCCTAATAAATACCATCATCACAGGTTCTGTATCTGCAAAAGGAAGACATGAAGAAATGTACACTCAGCCTTAACTAGTGCTTTTCTTTTCCACCAAAGCAGATGAAGGAATATGGGAGTTCACACTAGTAGTTCTTCATGGAGGAGTAGTCAGCAGAAAGACTGTCTCCTCCTGTGGTACTTAAAATTACCATAACTGGGCACACTCAGTGAGATCCTTGTCCTTCATATGGTCATATCCATGATCCTTGTGCACAGTGGCTTCCTCTGATCTGTGTAAGGAAGGCCTTCCTCCACCTGCCCATAAGGTTGGAGAGGGGTAGGGGGAGTGAACACAGAGGGAAGGTGTTTCCTTGTTTCCTAAAGGAATGTGGAGTGCTGGAGACTGTTCCAATATTGTATTGGTTATGCTTTTCAACAGACTTCTTTCCCATTTATCTCATGATCCCAACAGAGTCAGTTACCCTAAACTTTCTCTTTGCTTAGGGACTTCCACAAAACATGAATATAGGAAGGGACTCATAAAGGTTTGGTTTTCCAACATATAATCAAGCAGTATTTAAAAAATAATGGAAAGCTGAAAGAATTTTACATTTGATACATATATCCCACAATAGAGATTCTACCCTTAACACTTGAATGCACTTGCTTTACCACATGCCCCATTGATAAATTTTATCTACTTCAAGCAAATTTGCAGACATCAGTAAACTTTTACATAAATAATTCAGAATGAATATTTTTATAGTTCATTATTTTTAGCAGTCATTTTTACTTAATATTTACATACAATGAAATACACATATCTTAAGTGATGAGTTTTAACAAACATAAAAATATATACCTATTTAACCAAACCCTTATCAAGTTATAGGATATTAACCTTACTCCATAAAATACTCTCATGTCAACCCCCACCTAGTAAATCTGACCTCTATTCCTACAAAGGCAACAAGTGTCCTGATTTTGTTTCCCACCAAAGTTAAGTTTTTCCTGACTAAATACTTCATATCCATCAAATCATATTTTATTAACTCTGCTTGGTAAGGTTTCACTCTTCAGTATAAGAATGTTGTATATAGCAGTAGTTAATTCTTTTTAATATTTTGTAATTTTCAATTGTATGAATTACCACCCATTGTTTATATATTCTTCTTTGATGGAAATCTAGACTGGTTCCAGTTTGGGACTATTATGAATAAATATTCTATGAACATACTTTTAGATATCATTTCGTAGGACTCTTGAGATAAATGCCATTATTTTTTGGAGTCTAAGGACCAGAGAAGGAAACTTGCCCATGGTCACACACCTAATTCCAGCAGACTCAAGAATGTCTCTGACATCAGTGATTTGTTCTCTGCTGAGATCATACTCCAGGCCAGGGCCTAGAAGCAGTCAGGGTTTTTAGACTTTGTTACCCTATCACCACTTGTTCCTCATATATCCTTTATAATGTGGAGATTATAGACCAAACTCCTGTGATGGAAAAAAGCAGACTACATTTCCTATTTCATCTTTAACTTTGGCTTAGGATCTGAACAGGCTCATGAGAGAAACATGATAAAATTTCTGACTTGCTTCTTGAACATTGATACATCCCTTCCTCTCTGAGCCTCAGTATCTTCATGTGTAAATAAAGGGATTAACACCATTCTTGAGGACCATCTGGGCCTGACAATCTGGGGTAGGAACTTCACCCAGAGATTCATGGCTGTGATGGTTTCAGTGATGCTGGGATGTCTTCTCTCCACTCTGCTTTCTCTACTCACCAGTGTAGACTCTGGAACCCCAGGGTCACCCCTCTTTGCAAGCCCAAGACAGGATCCTGTGCATGCCTTCCCACCAGTGCCAGCTCCAAAGTACCCATGAGGGTCAGGGAAGGGACACATGCCCAAGCAGGAGTTCACTTACTCTATGGTCTCCTGAATATTCTTCTTTGAAGTCCTGCTATCCTCACCAGAAATGGCTCCCAGAGCACATGCAGTGCTGGGGAAGGAGATTAAGCAATTGTGTGTGTGTGTAACTTCATGTGTATGTATGCATGCACACACAGACATTTTTTTGATAATAACTTTCATTTTTGAAATACTCACAGAGTTCTAGGCATGATCAAGGGCCTTTGTACACAGCTCCTCCTTAGTAATGACATCAGTACATATTTCTGAGTAGATCCAATGGGCCTGGAGAGCCCTTTCATCCTGACTGCCTCTTCCCTGTCCCTCACCTGCATGGAGAAGCTGCAGAGAAGCTCCCAGAATAAGGAGGTCCAGAGCAGCCACTTCAGGAAGATTGTGTTGCTGAGACACCAGGATAAAAATCTATCACCATTGTTGAATACCTCCTGAGCCCTTCCCATGGAACAGGGCTAGAGAGCTGGATGGCAGAGCCAGCCACACTATCAACTTCTTGGTTGGGATTAATGTGATGCTCCCTCATCTCTGCACCTCTTCCCAGGACTTCACTTCCAATTAGGAATGGCTGGGAGGAACCAAACCAGGGCCCTAAACCCTGGGTGCCATCCCAGTGCCCTTTCCCCCACAGCACACTGCTCCTGGAGCCCTGAGATGGGCCTGGACATGTGCTGAGCAGCCAACAATGCTGTTGGAGGGTGGCTGTAAAACTTCCCCATCATTTTAGCATTTACTTTGTGGATATCTCTAGGATTTCTAAGTATAATCCCTGGTTTAAGAAGTTCCATTCAGAGAAAGCTCCCATGATGGGGATTTGAATGATAGACAGGGGGAGTCCCCATGCTCAAGGAAGGTGGGACATTGGGACTTCATTTCTCTTCCTTTCTGAGCCAGGATGGAGATGGTTAGTAGAGGTGCATGGAGAACAGCATGACTAAGGTGCAGAAAAAGTGCTGGGGAGCAATGGAGGTGATGCTGGAAAGGGAATGTGAGCCCAGTCAGGGACCCTGAAAACCAAGTTGAGGAATTGAGAGTTTAATGTGATTTAGAGAGTTGAGGAATCAAAAGTCTAAGTGTTTCAGAGAATTGAGGAATTGAGAGTTCAATGTGTTTTAAAGTTATAGAGTCAATGGGCCTTGAAAGCTGATTGAGCCTGGGAGGGGCACAGGCAGAGATGGCCTGTGAACAGGACTTTAGCAGTAGGCTTGGTGTTCAGGGTGAACTGAAAGTTGAAATTTTGAGTAAATGAGCCAAATATAGAGTCCCCATGGTATTCCATGAATGAAGGGCTCAGGAGCCACTAATCTCAGGAATCCAGCACTTGTCAGAGCTCTGGAAAACACTTTTGATATTAAATGAAGTTGAAAACACAAAACTTAGGTCCTGTTCCCAACAAAATGCTGAATTAGCAGAGCCTGCTTCCTCTGTCCCATGAAATCTGTCCCTGAAAAGCTGCAGAGGAAAACATGGTATCCAGGAATAGGCAAACCCCCAATCACAGCAAACCTCTAGGAGGAGGGAAGGCTGTTTGGCCTGTGGTGCGCATGTGTGTGTATGCATGTGTGAATTTCTGTTTGTGTGTAGTGGAGAAGGTGAGTAGCTAGCTGCAGCCTGGAACATAGGCTACCTCCTACACCTGTGAAAGCAAGGCTGAAGAAAAGCACTTTCAATTCCACATTGGGCTCTCCTCACTCATTGCCTTCTGAAAAGCTTTGCCTACCTGCCTTAACACCAGTAATCTGTGGCAAAGTTAAGGTGTTTAAAGTAGTGTCAATAGGGGTAACATAAGAGCTGCACAAAAGCCCTGCTGGGTGAGGAATGGGGACAACAGGTTGGAAATGACATGCCCAGACAATCACACACACCCTCCATTCTGAAATCCCCAGAACCAGTGGATTCCAGTCTGATCCCAATGCTGTATGTTCCTGGAGGCTTGAATACAGCTTTCCTTGGAGCTTAAGACTCCACAGGGGAGTGTCCCTAGGTTCTGGGCTGCTGCAGCCTCTCTGACCAAAGGCTACTCCCTCCTCTCCATTTTCTTGAACTCCCCATTGCCTGACATTGAGCAGGGTCTGACATCCATTCCCTTCCAACCTTCTACAGGGTAAATGAACTCAGGGGCCCAGATATGAGGCAACTGAGCAGCACAATTACCTTGAAGAGAACCAACTGGACATTTTATGACCTGGCAAGCAGAAGTCTAAGAATAGATGGATCAAAATTTTTAAAGATAGTGACATATAATGATAAATATAACCAAGAAAATAAGAACACATATTCACCATGTGAAATATGAAAAAACCTGAAAAGAATAAAGTTGAAATATCAGTAATAAAAATGTAATATTATTAATGGTAATATCTGTTGTGATTCATTTCTTATACATCATTGAGGTCAATAATGAATAAATGTTTTTTAAATATTTTGTTCAATGTACATTTTCATGTATGTATATGTCCTTTTTGTCTGTTTTCCTGTCTATGTATATTTGAGAAAGAAAAATCAAAGTCGAGAATGCAGAATATGGCATTTTATTTGGGACACCAAAGTTTTACTGTGGCAAAGAAAACTAGAATGGAAGTAGCTTTGGAGTTCTAGGGATCACAAATGATTTTTTTAGAAATGGAAAGTAGTTTTAATTCTACTGATTAGACCAGGATTTGTTCATTTTAGAGGGAGAGGTTTAGGGCAGGAGAGGCTCTAAGTAAAATGTGAAAATGTAAGAAATGAAAAAAAAAAAAAGCTTTATTTTGTATTGAGCCAAAGAAATGAACTAGGGGCTTGATTGGCTCCCTGGATTAACTGCCTTGGTGGGGATTTCAAATTTCTACAGATAAGGAGGAAACTTAAAGTGGGTATTTGGGGGTTGTAGCTCTAAGGAACCTCTAGGGATTTCTCTACAGTTTTATCATATGTATAGCTTTATATATTTACTTTCATCAGATTAAAAATTATGAACAGCAATTGTGGAAAAACAACTAGAAAAACCTACGAATGAAGGCGCTTTTCTGTACTTTGTGTATGAATGTGTTTGCGAGATATGAGGGGAAGTTTCCTGCAGTATTGCTGCAGATACAAATCAGTATCGTTAATCAAACCACCTACTTTGGGGCGCTGACGTCAGGCCTGGGCATCGCTGACCTCATAGGCCCCGCAGGCAGGAGGGGTCAGGGCGGGCCGGGGACTAGGAGTGGCGCTCAGGTGCCTTGGGCGCTACTGCCCTTGCCCAGCACCCGACGCGTGCGCCATGGTCGACCTCAACTCCCTGGAGGCGGAGTAGCGCAAGATCCAGGCCCTGCAGGAGCAGGCAGAGGAGGCGGAGGAGTGTGCTCAAGGCCTGCAAGCCAGCTGGTCGGCGAGCACCAGAGGAGCGAGAAAGCTGACGACGACATGGCGGCTCTCAATTGCCGCTTCCAGCTCGTTATATAGGAGTTGGACAGAGCCCAGGAGTGGCTGGCCACAGTCCTGCAGAAGCTGGAGGAGGCTGAAAAGGCTGCCGACAAGCGTGAGAGAGGAATGAAGGTGACAGGGAACCAAGCCGTGAAAGATGAGGACGGAGATCCAGGATATGCAGCTCAAAGAGGCCAAAACACGTTGCTGAGGAGGCTGACCGCAAATAGGAAGAAGTGGCTTGTTAACTGGTTATTCTGGAGGACGAGCTGGAGAGAGCCAAGGAGTGCTCAGTGGTTTCTGAATTAAAATGTGGTGACCTGCAAGAAGAACTAAAGAATGTCACCAACAACCTCAAATGGCTCGAGGCGGTCTCGGGAAAGTAGTCTGAAAAGGAAGATTAATATGAAGAAGAAATCAAACTTCTGTCTGACAAGCTGAAGGAGGCTGAAACCCGAGCCGAATTTGCTGAAAGAACGGTTGCAAAACTGGAAAAGATGATTTCGATGACCTGGAAGAAAAATTTACCCAGGCTAAGGAAGAGAATGTGGGCTTACATCAGACACTGGATCAGATACTAAACGAACTTGACTGTATATAACCAAAACAGAAGAGTCCTATCCCAACAGAAACTTCAGAGCTGGGTAACATTCTCTTGTCTTGTAAGAAGTTTCTTTGGTTATTGCATCTTTCTCTTAGCTGGAAATTTCAAACAAATTATGAATGCATGACCAAATATTTTGTATAAGAGAAGCTTTGAGCACCAATTAAGTCTAATTCCTTCCTTTTTCCAATGGTACTGGCTTTTTCAGATCTTTTTTTTTTTTTTTAATCTTTACATTACATTTATTCCTTAGGCAAGGTATTTGGTTCCTGGATGAATACTTTGAAGAATACAGACTCTAATATCTTGTCATGGGTTGACTTAAAAAGGTGAAAAACATAACCTGCTGGGCCACCACTGGTCACACTATAGGAGGCCAGGGACCATCACATTAAAATGGGTGGGGATTTTCCATCCTGAGCCAGAAAATAAAGGATGATTGTGAGAAGGCATACAGATTAGTCTAATCATCTTGGCTGTTCTCCACACTCCACTGTGCACAGCAGACATCCTCTGAACAGTCAGCATGAGAATGCTTGGGAAATATTCCTAATAGGAAATCAGATATTTTCTGGACAGATCCTTGATATGTTTCATTTTAAAGTTGACCCCTCAGGAGCAGATGGCTTATCCAATAATGACAATGATGACCTTGCGCGAATGCCCTGGTATGAGGCCATCCACTCAGCAGGAATGAATATGGTGAAGTTCAGGACAATTCAGGGCTGCCATATCAGAGAGATTGCCAGCCATCAATAAATTGGGCAAAGGGCTTTTTTTTTTTTTTTTTTTTTAATGAACAAATACCAGGCTGAAAGTGTCTCTCTGGCAGCAAAGTAAAAATGAAAAAGAGTAATGGGCCCAATTTCATCTCCATACTTCAGGAAATGGCAAATGGAAGATTAACTTATTAAGACTTTAATTCCTTCTTTGGGACCAAGTTAATAAAAGACCAAGAACCTCCTGATTAAACTGGATGTGGAGAATTTTGTAGACAGGGCTGCACATTTTGACTTTGTTATATTTCTGCTTTCTCAGTAACATCTCATAGCTGAAACATTCCATGTTCCCCAGAAGTATGGGGGCCAACTCAAGTTTACAACTCTGGCTGAAAATTCACCCTGCTTCTAGTTTATCCAAATCCCCTGCCCCTCACTCCTATTTATTAAGCATCACACTATCCAGGAGATAAACTAGCAAATTAAGCAATTGAATAAAAGCCACACTTTTCTTGCAACTGTATCATATGGAATTGTATCACTTTTTCTACATGTTGGCCAAATAAATTTTTACATAAACAAACAAACAAACACAAAATCACCTACTTTGTATGATTTCACTCTGTACTATGTTCATTCTTTCTTTTAAATTGTAACCAAATTATCCATGCCAAGAGTATAAAAATAATATTTAATGTTTGTTGTGACAAACAGCAAAATTCCTTTTCTAGCCTCAGGCCCCACTCCTCCTTCTGCAGAATTACCTACTTCTAACTGCATTGGCTGATTATTGTGGGCACATATTTCTGTCTGTAAACACATGCATGTCTCTCTTTTTCATCCATTCTACACCCCACCATATATAAGAAACCTCATCTACCCTCATCTTCCCAAAATAGTTTTGTTTTTCAGTTACTTTTCTGAGATCAAGCAAATGTTGCCATTTTGTTGTATTCTTGAACTAGTCTTTACCTTTCATAGAGACTCTCTTCAGCTCTGTGATAATTCCTGGTTTTCTTTTCATGTTGAAGAGTGGGAATGTAGATATGACAGGAATCCTTGAATGTGTGGAGCCTTCAATGTGGCCCTCACTCTCGTGTGTTCAGTTTGGGCTTGTCCTTGAGGATGTTGTGATATCAGTCAAATTAGGTCTAGGGAAACTGAGGCAACACTGGCACATCTTTTAAAGTATGTATCCCCTGTCACCTATAATAACACCAGGCTAAGATTTAAGTAATAATACATTTTAGGAGTGATATCCTGATTATTTTAGTTAACCCTTTACTATTGTATAACATACTAGAGAGGAATTTGAAAATCACAGGAGTTCCATTTAACAAGCTATATGAACTTAAAAGAATGAAAAATTTGAAGTAGAATTCCAGGCATTAAAAAGGTGTTGCAAGCCCCAGGATGTGTATATCCATTGCAGGTGATGTGCCACACTAATGAAAGATGTTTATGTGGGATATTATGGGAGGTGTGGTAGGCGGGGAACATGGGAATCCCTGTAATTTTTGTGTAACATTTATGTAATCTATGCATATTTTAAAATAAATAAATAAAATGAGATTACACAAAGGAAAAAGAAGAAGATGTAAGATATTTAAGATTGTGTTTTGGAGATAGGTGGACTTGCATTCCAGTCCTGCTGTTGTATATAGCTCCTGAAAAACTTTTCCTATATATTCAAACATTAAACACCTGATAGAGCTTTCCATGGGGAGAAATTAGATAAATGTGATGTTTCCAGTTAAACACCTAATAGTGTACCTGGCATAGGAAAAACCTACAGTTAACAAATATAAGCTGACATGATACAAATGCGACAAATAAAAAATATACCAAAAATTCAATATATTGTTTGGGGAATTTAAAATGAACATTTATTAAAAAGCAGATGATTAATAATCACAAAACTAAGAGTATTATTTATGTCTGTATGTGAGGGAAGTGGACATGAATGTGGTACATACAGAGCGCATCAATGTTACTGATTTTGTTCTATTTCTCATGAGTTGGTTAATGAACTGCCCTATGTTTTATAATTATTCTATATATCTTAGATATACACTTTATATATTCCCTTGAAATGTGGCAAGTGCAACTAAGAAATGAATTTTACTTTAAATTTAATTGAAATTGAAATCACCAATATATATAGTAACTACTGGCCACCATATTAGAAAGACCAACTCTAATGTATCCAATATTTCATTTTTTAATGGGGAAAAATTAAGTATCTGGGGGAAAGAAATATTTTCAAGACGAGAGTGTTCATTTAACACAAAGAAAAATTATTATAAGGAAGCAGAGAGACTTCTGAGAAGGTGGAGGATTAGAGAGACACAAAACTCACATTTTGCCCAGAAAAATAGGTATAGAACAGGCAGAAACTGCCTGAAAAAATGTTCTAGGGCTTAGGACACCAGAGGAAGCCTGGACACCACCCTGAAGAGAGAGAGGCAAAGAAAAAAAGTAAGAGTCTTGGTGGGAAAAGTCTGAGTAAAAGCTGCAGCTACAGCTGCTCGTGCCCATCCCCCCATCTTGGAGCAGACAGCTTTGAGTCCTCTGGCCTCTGGCTCACAGCTAGACAGTGGGTGCTGCAGGGGTCCACTTCCCCAAGAAAGGGGATGGAGAGGGGTACAGATTAATACTGATTCAGCTTTTGGCCAACAAATTTTGTCTGCTTTTTAACACAAGCTCTTCCAGGCTGGGTAAGGCCACACCATTGTTTGCCCTGGGAGCTGGAAGGTGACTAAAGAGATCCAACCCTCTCAAAAAACCCTCCCTAAAGACTGAGACTGGTTGTGGAGGATGCAGAAGTGAGTGGAATTATTTCCTGCCAGGAAAAGGGCTGTCAGCAAAGGGAGGAGAACAGCTTCTAAGAAAGTTTGATTTGTGAAAGTTTTGATCTGAATAGCCCTGAGACAAGATCATCTGTCACACTCTTCCAGTCAGGGTTACAGCAAACACATTCTGACAAGGGTTTGAGCTGAGAGGTCTTCCAAAAAGCACCATATGCTGGCAAATGAAGGAAGTGCATGCAAGAAAAATAAAACTAAATAGAGTCTTTTGCAGACCTTTACAGCCTTCCTCTCCAAGCCTTGGAAGCTTATCTGCAACCCATTACTGGGTGCATGGGCTGGATTTGAACAACTAAACAGGGATAATCCTAAAAAGCTGGAAGAGTTTGAACAAAGAATCAAAGAGCAGTAAGACATATACTCCAATCATTAAATCCCCATGCAAAAGAGATAAATTGAGCATCAGAATAACTTAAAATCATAATCAGATGCCCAGGCAAAGCAAAACATTAGAAGCCATACTAAGGAAAAGGAAGCTATCACTTAAGCAAAGGAAGATATCAAAGCCTCAGATGAGGCACATGATTTGAAACAACCAATCAATGATGTTAATACAGATCTAAATCAAATCAAGGAGTTGAAAAACAATATGGCTAAAGAGATAAAGGGCATCAAGAAGACACAGGGAAAGCACAAATAACAATTAGAGAAATTGAATAGAAAAATAAAAGAGCTTATGAGAATGAAAGACAATAGGTGAGATAAAAAAACACATTAGAGTTATACAACAGCAGACTTGAAATCAAAGAAGAAAGAATAAGTGATGAAGAAGACAGAACAGCTGAAATTGGAGAGAAAAGAATGGAAAAAATTGAATGAGAGCATGAAGCACAACAACCTGTGTCATGGAAGTTCCAGAAGGAGAAGAGAAGGGAAAAGTGGCAGAAAGAGTATTTGGGGAAATAATGGTTGAAAATTTCTCAACTCTCATGGAAGAATCGAATTTACATGTCCAAGAAGCACAACCTACTCCAATCAGAATAAATCCAAATAAACCTACTCCAAAACACATACTACTCAGAATGTCAAATGCCAAAGATAAAGAAGAAATTGTGAAAGCAACAAGGAAGAAGCAAAACAACACATATAAAAGGGAGGCCCAGTAAGATAGTTTGTATTTCTCATCAGAAACCATTGAGGTGAGAAGATAGTAGAATGGTATATTTAGGATATTGAAAGAGAAAATTTGCCAGCTGAGAATTCTTTATCCAGCAAAACTGTCCTTCAAATATGAAGGTGAGTTTAAAATATTCCCAGATAAATAGAAAATAAAAGAGTTAAGGAAAAAAAAAAAGAAGAAGAAGAAGAAGCCGGCTCTGCAAGAAGCACTAAAGGAAGGCTAACAGCTCCAAAGTAAAAGGCAGGAAAGAGAGGCTTAGAGGAGATTGTACAAGGGAAGACCATCAGAAAGTATAATTAAAAGGGTCAAATGATAGACAAAAATCATATATGACCATATGAAAGCCAAAGAAAAAAATGTTGGAAGTAAATATTGCATTTACAGTAATATTGAATTTGAATGGGTTAAAGTCTCCAATCAAAATAAATAGGTTGACAGAATGGATAAAAAACATGAGTTAGCCATATGCTGTCTACAAGAGGCTCACCTTAGATCCAGGGATACAAATTGGCTGAATGTGAAAGATTGGAGAAAGATGTTCCATGCAAACAGTAACAATAAAAGAGCAGGAATAGCTATATTAATATTGGACAAATTAGACAATAAATGCAAACTAACTTCAACAAATTGTTTTGAAATCTAGAAATACTCATATATTCATAATCTTTGGCTTATCCTTCTGTGAAAATTAAAATTAAAGTTAAAAATCATCTTTACCCTTGGCTGTCCAATTTCTCCACATGGTTCCCTTTCTCTTCTCTTTTCTTGGTAAATTTGAATTATTGAATATACATTAAATTGCCTTTATTAGCAACCTTCCCATATATTTTCCATCCATGCTTTCATGAATTAAGCATACTGTCCTCCATTTTAATGCCACAGCCATCTCTGAAACTATGGTCTCCCAGCTCATGCCCCATTTTTCCCTTTTCACAGTTGAACTTGTTTAGCCATCCACATTTAGTTACCATTTTGTCACATCCTATCACTCTCTGAATTTCTAAGATAACTTAAGATTTCTCCATAAATAACTAAAACTTAGATCACCAGTGATCACCTGAAAATTAAATACAATGTGTGTGTCTACATTTTCCTTGAACTAAAACTAGAACTGGACCATGACTTCTTTGCATGAACTTTCTTTATATTAGAATATTCTGATATCTGAAGCTCTTGACAGTTTTCAAACTACATTAGTTATTCCTTCCCAGTGTCCTTGCCATAATTTCCGAAGCACTGCTATTGCATTATCTCAAAACAAAATTTGATACACTGTCTTGGATCTTATACATTTCTTTAATTGCTTCAATTTTTGCCAGTCCTCTTCTATGCTGTGTTCAAAACTATTGTGTGGATTTTATTTCTCAGCTTTAAACTCTTTTTGTGTGTGTCAAAGACCTCTAAACTGAAATATATCTCAAATGGAAGCTATTAACTTTCCCACTCAAGTAAACAATAATCTTCCTCAAGTCTCTAATAGCGGCTAGTAGATCTTCAAAAATCTAGAGATTTATTTTTGATACACCCTCCCAGAACCACACAACACAAAGAGTTATCATGTTATCTGTACATTGAGTACTATTCTCAACTTTCATCTCTACTTCAATCTCTACAGACATTTTTACCCCACAATCATTTTCCTATATTCTCATATTAAGTGACAATTCCTCAGAGACCCCTTTTTTGAATTTCAACCTAAGTTAGCCTTTCCTTTCTTCTCCTCATTGGCTAATTATGACTTTACTATTTATTCAGGCTACTCATCTAATTTGTCAGTGTACATTTATCTGAGTGTATAGGTATTACTTTAAAGAACTTAGAGCTAAATAAAAAGAAGACTCAACATACCCACAGCTATGAGATGCAGTGAAAACAGTGAACAGAGAGAAGATTACAGATGTGAACATCTATACTAAAAAGGGTTTTAAAAAACTAAAATTAATAACCTAAATTTACTTCTTGTGGAACTAGAAAAAGAAGAGTAAAATAAATCCAAAGTCAGCAGTAGGAAGGAAATAATTGGGATTAGAGTAGAGTAAATGAAATAGAGAATAGAAAGCAATTGAGGGAACAAAGAAAATATAAAATTGGTGTTTTGAATAAAATCAACAAAACTTTAGCTAGTCTGACAAAGTAAAAAATAGAAAAGAAACAAATAACTAAATCAGAAAGGAAAATGGTGATGACACTAGTAACCTTAAAGAAAAAAAAATGATTATAAGAGAATACAGTATGCAATTATATGCCAGCAAATTATATAATCTGGAGGAAATGGAAAATTTCCTGGAAATGCATCAATTATAAAAATTGACACAAGAAGAAATAGAAAAAAATCTCAAAAACTCTAACAAGTGAAGAGCTTGAATCAATAAACAGAAAACTTTCCCCAAAGAAAAATATAGAACTTGATGACTTTACTGGTGAAATCTACAAAACATTTATAGAATTAACACTCATCCTTCTGAAACTCTTCCAAAGAATCCAAGAGGACACTTTTAATTCATCCTATGAGTCAGGATTTCACTGATACCAAAGCCTAACAAAGATATCATAAGAAATGAAAATTACAGACCAATTTCCATTTTGATTATAGAGCAAAATCTTTACCTAACACCAGCAAACTTAATTCATCACACAATGAAAACATTAAACACCAGGACCAACTGATATTTATCCCAAGAATGCAAGGGTGGTACAACACATGAAAACCAATCAATGTAATAAACTGCATAAATAGAAAAAGGGCTTTTTCCATAGATACAGAAAACGTATTTGGCAAAATCTAGAACCAATTCTTGTGAAGAACATTCAGAACACTAGGAGTAGAAGGGAAATTTCTCAACATGGTAAAGACAATTTATGAAAAAGGTACAGCTGACATCATTCTCTATAGTGAAATACTGAATGTGGTCCTCCTAAGATTGGGAATAGATCAAGGATGCCAAATTTAACAACTGCTATTCAATATTGTACTGGAAGTTCTAGCCAGAGCACTTAAGCAAAAAGAAAAGAAAAAAGAAATAAAAGACAAGCAAATTGAAAAGGAAGACATAAAGTGATCTTTATTTGCAGATGACATAATCATACATATGGAAAACTCAAAGAAATCTATTAGAGCTATTAAATGAGTTCAAAGTAGCAGTGTAAAAGATCAATACACTTAAAAAATTCTGTTCTTATACACTGGTAATCAAAGAGGAAATTAAGAACACAACTCCATTTACAATGGCAAAAAGGAATAAAATACCTAGGAATAAATTTAACTAAGGATATGAAAGCCTTGTACAGTGAAAACTGGAATAAAACTGATGAAATACATTAAATAAGATATAAATAAGTAGCAAGATATTGCATGTTGATGGAATAGAAAAGTTTGTATTAATAAGATGTCAGTATTATGCAACGTGATCTATAGATTCAATGCAATCCCTATCAAAATTCTAGCAGTCATTTTTTCAGAAATGGAAAACTTGATTCTGAAATTCATGTGGAACTTCAAGGTTCCCCAAATATACAAAAATGATTCTGAAAAAGAAAAACAAAGTTGGAGGACTCACAATTCCAGATTTCCCAACTTCAAATTGTACTGCAAAGATACAGTAATCAAGAGAGTTATGGTACTGGCATAATGATAGACAAAAAGACCATTGGAACAGAACTGAAAGTCCAGAAATAATCCCACACATCTCTCACAAATTGATTTTTTTTAATTAGAGAAATTGTAGTTATACAGAAGAACCATGCATAAAGTACAGAATTCCTATACACTACCTTATTATTAACACCTTGTATTAGTGTGGTACATTTGGTACAATTCATGAAATAATATTTTTATAATATATTAACTATATTCCATCATATACAATAGGGCTCTCTGCATTGTACATTCCTTTGTTTTTTTAAAAAAAGATTATTCTGCCAGCATATAAACAACCTAAAATATCTCTTCTTAAACCTATTCATATATATAGTTGAGTGCTATTAATTACACTCACAGTGTTTTGATACCATCACCACGATCCATTACAAAAACTTTACCATCAACCTTAATAGAACTCTGTACAATTTATGTATTAACTATTCATTCCCTACCCCTAACTCAGGTCCTGGTAACCCATATTCTAGATTCTGACTCTATGCATTAAATTATTCTAATTATTTCAAACAATATTTTTCCTTCTGTATAAGGCTTATTTTACTCTACATGAGGTCTTCAAGGTTCATCCAAGTTATCACACTTATCAGAAATTCTTTCCTTTTTATGGCTGAATAATATTCCATTTCATGTATATACTACATTTTATTTATCCATTCATTGGTTGATGGACACTTGGGTTGCCTTAATCTTTTGGCAATTGTAAATAATGCTTTATAAACATTGGCTGCACCCTGCTTTCAATTCATTTTTTTTTAACTTTATTTTGTACATTTAATAATTGTAAATATAAACAATTAAAAACTAAAAAGTAAACACAGATTAATAAATATATATATTTCTCAATTAAATGTAATGGATACTTATAAATTTTTTTGATATTTACCTAGACATGGGATTGCATGTTAATATGGTAATTCTATACTAAAACTCCTGAGGAGCTGTCAGTCTTCCACAGCAACTGCCACTATTTTACATTCCTACCAGCAATGAATGAGTGTTGCTTTTTCTCCACATCTTCGCCAACACTTGTAACATGACATTTTTAAATAGTTGCCCTTTTAGTGTGTGTGAAATGGTATCACACTGTGATTCTGATTTGCATTTCCTTAATATCGAATTATTTTGAGGATCTTTTCATATACTTTTGGCCATTTATATATCTTCTTTAGAGAAATGTCTATTCAAGTCTTTTGCCTATTTTCAAATGGGTTGTCTTTTTATTTCATAATTATAGGATTTCTTCATGTGTTCTGGATATTAAACTCTTACTGAATATGTGATTTCCAAATATTTTCTCCCATTGAGTATGTTTTCTTTTTATTTTCATGATAAGGTCCGTTGATGCACAAAGGTTTTTAATTTTATAAGGTCCCATTTATCTATTTTTTTCTTTTGTTGCTTGTGCTTTATGTGTAGTCTAAGAAACCATCGCCTAACACAATGTCCTGAAGATGCTTCCTTATATTTTCTTCTGGTAGTTTTATAGTCCTGGTTCTTATATTTAGGTTTTTTAAGTATTTTGAGTTAACTTTTGATTATGGTGTGAGAAAAGTATCCTCCTCCTTTCTTTGCCTATGAATATCCAGTTCTACCAGAGTCATTTGTTGAAGACACTATTCTTCATTTGAGTGGACTTGGCAAGCTTGTCAAAAATCAATTGGTTATAAACACAAGACTCTAATTCTGAACTCCAAATTTTATTCCATTGGTGTATATTAGGCAAGAAAAAGAAATAAAAGACATCTAAATTGAAATAGAAGTGAAATTTTCACTATTTGCAGATGACTTGATCCTATATAAATAAAGTCCCAATGAATCTACAACAAAGCTCAAGAGCTAAAAAATGAATTTGTCAAAATGGTAGGGTACAAGATCAACATAGAAAAATCAGGAATACCACTTTGAGGAGTAAATTAAGAAAAAAAATTCCATTTACAATAGCAACTAAAAAAAAATAGAATATCCAGGAATAAAGTTAACCAAGTATGTAAAGGACTTTTGCATGGAAAACTACAAACCTTTGCTAAAAGAAATCAAAGAAGACCTAAATATGGAAAGGCATTCTATGCTCATAGATTGGAAGATTAAATATTGTCAAGATATCAATTCTACTTAAAATTATTTACAGATTCAACACAATCCCAATCAAAATTTCAACAGCCTTCTTTGCAGGAATGAAAAAGCCAATCATTGCATCTATTTGGAAGGCAAAGTGTGCCTAATAACCAAAGCCATTTTGAAAAATAATGGTGTTGGAGCACTCACACTTTCCAACTTTGAAACTTATTCCATGACAAGGAAGGGATACTGGTTTAGGGTGTTGGATGGGGGACATTTGGGACAGGGTGCACCAGGAGCAGGCTTCCAGGGAGTGTGTGAGTGATCATTCTGTCATAATGTGTTGTATCAGTGGGTAGAGCCCCACATAATGAGTGGGAAGGAGTTGGACTCCCATCCTCAGGAGGACTGGTTTGTTCACAGAGAGATAGGTGGGAATCTCTTGAGAGCATGGGTAGTTCCAAATAGGGGAGGACAGACCATTGTGTCAAGAAATGTAAGAAATTACAACATTGATGTGGAGCCAGTGGCCACTGGAGGCTCTGGGGGTTAGGCAGAGGGATAAAGAGTTGCAATTGTGGGGGCTTTTTTTGGGACTTGGGAATCATCTGAATGACATTGCAATGACAGATATAGGCCATTTTATATCATCATATAACATACAGAACTGTGTGGGAAAGAGTGTAGACAACAATGTGATCTATGGTCCATGCTTAATGACAAAGCCCCAGGATGTGTTTATCAATTGCAATGAATGTGCCACACTAATGAAGGATGCTGTTTGTGTGGGAGAACATGGGAGGTGTGGGGAGTGGGGCATATGGGAATCCCTATATCTTTTGTGTAACATTATTGTAATCTAAGTATCTTTTAAAAAAAAACTTATTACAAAGCTACTGTAGTCAAAATAGGTATGGTACTGGCACAGGGATGGATACAAATCAACTTTTGCATTGACAGTCTGGAAAATCTCTGATGACATGTTTGCAAATATATATTTTTATGAGCTGGTATGACAATACAGCCTAACTAATTAAAATGTGTTTGCTTTTTACTATGTTAAAGTTGTGCCTTCACTCTAAATAAATGCTATGGTCCATGTTAAAAAAGAAACAACTCTTTTACAGTCTCCATTAGAAACTCACTTCCCATGAACTGCCTTTGCGGAGGCATGCTCCCAGACTGCCATATCCAAATGAAATCCCATTTTTGTTTTCCTAATTTACTGTGGCTCATTTTTAGGGTCTCATAGAACTCATGTTACAGATGAGGCTTATTCTATTTTCTACTGGGCTGGGTTAGCCTCTCAGCCTGAGCTGGTGGCAGCTGCTGTCAGGCTGCTTCAGTCATTACTCCTGGGGCTGTTGTTCCTTACGCAGTTGGGTGAATTTCAAAGACATTACAGTGGATGGAATAGAGGGTCTTAAGTGAGAGGTGGATTGCAGTAGCTTGAACAGAGATCTTCACAGAAAGGTGTGCATTTCCCAGCCACAAACCATACTTTTTCCAAATTAGGTTTTTTTTCCAGAACGGTGGATCTTTAAGCATTTCCCCCTCCATGATAGAGGATGTGCTGCCAGCTTTCCTGCCTCTGCAGCTGCACCAGCTCTTACCTCAGCCTGTTTATCTCCTGTTTTTGCTCTTCCAGCTTATTCTGCAAATGTTGCAGTTTTCTTCATTTTGTTTTACTCCCTTTTTCATGGCCACCATCAGGCTCTTCCAGAACTGCTCGTGTCACTGTCTGTGTTGGTGCAGTGCTGAATGTGGATTCTGCCTCTCTAGCATCTCCACATAGATGCAGCAGCTGAATCTCTTCTTCATGCCACACTCTGCGTATTCCAGGATGACCTCTGAGGAGGGCTATAAGTGGCAGCAGGCCACACAGTGGAAGCCTTGTTCCCTGGTGACCAGCCACTCCATGGCTGTTGCACAGGGCCTCTCTACTTCCATCACCTGCATGGGCAGCTCAATGCTGTGGGCCTCAGCAACTCTTGGAAGTTATCCAGGGAATAGGCTAAGCTTGGTGTTGGTTATACTGTGTGAGTGGGTCCTATTATTTTCTCTTTGGAGAGCTCAGGTTCAAATACCTGGGATGTTTTCCCATGGATGAAAGTATAATTTTGGTTTGTGACTCAACAGCTACACCCTTTACCATTTGCACCTCAGCAAAATATGCACACCTGATCCATTGATGCTCTGTTGCACTCATGTAGCTTGATGAATTTGAGTTCTCCTCAGATGAAGCTGAGGAAGAAGACCTCTCTGATACCCTTGGAATCTTACTGGACTTGGAGCTTGGACTTTTTTTTTATTCTTTTTGCTGTAGGCTGCTTGGCACTTTCCTTTTGACTTGAAGCCCCTGAGAACAGTTATTTACATGGACTACCTGGTCCTTGGGTCCTAAGCTATGAGGCTTCTACATCGTTACCACTCTCCAAATGTGTGAAATTGCTTTGTTTCTTATTTTTTACCCAGAGGATCCTCTCTCTTTTGGGGATACTACTGTGGACAATGTCCTGTGCATAGCCTTATAGCAAGGTTTAAATACTTTAAAAACACTTTAACACTTATTGCATTTTATGTTTGTTATCATTCTTCTCTTTAAATTTTCTTTTTATTTTGGCATTCACTTTTTGAATAACAGATAAATTTTCTCCTTTGGAACATGAAATAGCCTTATATTCCTGATCATTTGTAATAGTCTGTGATTTCTCTGTAAGGAGTTTTTTATGTAAATGATTTTCTAAGTAAATTCTAAGGGAAACACTCAAATGGGATACATGTCACCTCTTTTTAACCTATCTTCAAGAAAAAGCTTCTTTAGAGGGAATAATTTATATATTTTGTTATGACTCTTACAGGAATGACTTCCTTTTACCCATCATAACCAAGTAACAAAAGAAAGTTAAAACTGCTTTTCTCAGCACAGATGCTTTTGGTAACATGTCCTTATTAGATGATCTCCTTCAAGGTGAAGGTAGAAAATAGATGTCTGGGAATCAGATGTAGCTCAATGGTTGAGCACCTGCTTCCCATGTATGAGGTTCTGGGTTTGATCCCTCTTACCTCCTGAAAACAAACAAACATATGAATAAACCAACTCTCATTGGGGAGCAGATGTGGTTCAGTGTTTGACCACCTGCTTCTCATGTATGATTGAACTCCTAGGTTCAATCCCCAGTACCTCCTAATAAACAAAATGAAAGAAAATAGATGTCTGTGTCTCAAAGGCTTGATTCTATAAATCTAAGGTGACCATGACACACAGGATGTGGAGAAAGAGGATCTCAGGGGGTGTTAGAGGCCAGGAAAAGGATCAAGAAGGGAATCAGAAGCAGGGCTGGGTCCCTGGAGGGTGGCACAGGGAAACATCATAGAATGAGTGAGGGAAATAATGGGGAAAGAGTGCACAACTAAGAATTACAGCAGAAGATCAATTTAGGTAAAGAAGGAATTAACTCTGTGAACCTAAAGTGAGGCCATACTATTATAGGTTTTTGATGCTTTGGAAGAGGTGGGTAGGAGAAATAAGAGAAATGTAGGTCCTGCTGCTAGGGAGGGAGGGAACTACACAGAGCTTCTGACTGAGCTCAGGTTTGGGCAGTGGAGCTCACAAGGACAGAGACCTCTGGAGTGAACATGGGATACTGTACTCCATCATGCCACCCTATTCCATAACCTCCTGAATAATTTTATTTTCTTAATTCCTCAAAAGATGCATTTAGGAGAGACAGGCAAGATTGTGGCAGAGTAGGGATCTCTAAGAGTCAGCTCATCCTGCAGTGCAGTTAGTAATCAGAATCTATCTGAATCCCCTTTTTTGGGTACTCAGGACATAAGCAGAGCACTGTGCACCATCCTTAAAAGAACTGAAAGAGGAGGCTGGTCATCTGTGTTGAAGATTTGTGAGTAGAGCACTCCACACTGTGGGATAGGCCACCTGGGAGCCACTCCCTGGCTGGAGTTGGAAACTCCATTTCCTTAAAACAGTGGAAACAACCAAACAAATTTGGCTGGTTAGAGTCCAATTCTAAGTAGAACTAAAGTTTGAACTCATCAAAGTCAGAAAGAAGCTAGTAGTACCCATTTTATCTCTACCCCTGGAAGAAGTCAAAGGGGGCTGATTGAAAATCATAGTGACTTCCTATTCAGTAGGGATCAGCTCCTTTCCACCCAGGGCAGATTACTGCCCAAGCATAGGCTACAATGACACTGCTTACAGTGAAGGATGATGGATGAAGCATCACCAGTCTCTCTGGGCAACTACAGACAATTTCATCCAGGATGGCATAGATTACTGCACACACCTTTGGCTCCATTGCTGCCCCCAGCAGAGATGAAAGGTGGGAAGAGCATCTGTCTCTCTGGGCAACTGCAAGCAGTTTCAGTCTGCGCAGTTTAGAATAGTAACCACACTATAGCTTCTTATTCCATCCCGGGAGGAGAGAAAGGTGGGCAGAACTCTATTAGTTTATGGGGCAAAATGGGCAGTTTCAGCTTGCATGGCTCATATTACCACCCACATTCTTGGTGCCAACCACACCACTGGCAGGGTAGAAAGGGCAAGAAACAAATGAATAAGAGTAGAAAAAACCTGATTGACTAAAGAGGAGCTATTATAAAACTCCAAAATAAGTTGAAGTGTCAAAGAAAAGTTTAGCACAAGCCAATGAACAAGAAAGCCCTAGACTAAATACTGAAACTGAACCTAGAATAAAAACATCAAGAAAATCAGATGCCAAGACAGCAGCAAAAAATTACAAGCCATACTAAGAGACAAAAAAATATGACCCAGTAAAAGGAAAAATTAAATCTCTAGGAAACATACAGGATTTGAGACAACTAATCACAGATATTCAAACAATTCCCATTGATAAATTCAATGAGATGCCTAAAGAGATTAAGGATATTAAGAAGACACTGGATGAACACAAAGAAGACTTTGAAAGCATACAAAGAAAAATAATAAATCTTATGGAGTGAAAGGGGCAATAAATGAAATAAAAATACAATGGAGGCATTCAATAGCATATTTGAAGAGGCAGAATAAAGGATCATTGTGAAAGAAGGCAGAGCTTCCAGAAATTGAACACACAAGAAGAAATAGAGAAAAGAATGGAAAAAATCAAGCAGAAACTTGGGAAACTGAATGACAGCATGAGGTGTTCAAACATATGCATTATGGGTGTCCCAGAAGGAGAAGAGAAGAGAAAAGGGGCAGAAGGAGTATTTGAGGAAATAATGGTAGAAGATTCTCAAACTCTTCTGAAGGACATAGGTATCTATGCCCAAGAAGCACAACATACTCTAATCCAAATAAATCCAAATAGACCTATTCTGAGACACATATTAATCAGAATGGAAAACACCAAAGATAAAGAGAATTTGGAAAGCAACAAAAGAAAAGTGATGCATAACATATAAGGGTAGCCCAATAAGACTAAGTGCTGATTACTCATTAAAAACCATGGAGGTGAGAAAGTGGTGGTATGAGATTTAAGATACTGAAAGAGAAAAAACTGCCACTGAAGAATTCTATATCCAGCAAAATTGTCCCTCAAAAATGAGGGTGAGCTTAGAGTATTCACAGATAAACAGAAACAGAGAGTTGGTCACAAAGAGACTGGCCTTACAAGAAATACTAAGGAGAGTTCTAAACCCTGAAAGGAAAAGATGGGAGAGAAAGCATTGAAAGAGAGTTCAGAAATGAAACAAACCCAAAAGTTTGTTGTTTGAGATAAAAAAAAAATTGTCAAAATTCAGCTAGACTGACAAAGAAAATAAGAGAGAAGATGCAACTAAATCAAATCAGAAATGGGAGGGGGTACATTACTACTGACCCCACAATAATGAAATAGATCATAAGAGGATACTAGGGAACAACTCTATGCCAACAAACTAAACAACATGGGCAAAATGGAAAACTTTATAGAAACACACAACCTACACTGACCTTAGAGGAAATAGAAGACTTCAACAAAACAACCACAATTAAAGAGATTGAAACAGTCATCAACAACCTCTCAACAAAGAAAAGCCCAGGTGAATTCTACAAATCATTCAAAGAAGATTTAATATCAATCTTGCTCAAACTATTCCAAAAACTTGAACAGGAAGAAAACTTACCAAACTCTTTCTATGAAGCCAACATCACCTTAATCCCAAAGCCAGATAAAAATACTATGAAAGAAAATTACAGACACATTTCCCTGGTGAATATTGATGCCAAATGCTCAACAAAATATCTTGTCATCGAATCCAACATCACTTTAAAAGAAGTATACATCATAATCAAGTGGGTTTTATTCCAGGTATGCAAGGGCTGTTCAACATATGAAAATAAATAAGTGTAATACAACATATTAATAAATTTTTAAAAATCACATGATCATCTCAATTGATGCAAAAAAGGCTTTGGACAAAACACAGCATCTTTTCTTTTTTATTAAAAAATTTTTGTTGAAGTCTATCATTCATACATGAACATATCTAAATAATAAGTGTATAGTAAAGATATGAACTTACAAAACATGCACATCATCATATACAGTTCCCATATATCACCCCAACACTAACACTCACATTGTTGTGAAACATCTGTTATAAACTATGAAAGAGCATTGTCAAACTATTATTACTAACTGTAGCCCTTATCTTACATTTGGAGTATTTTCCCCAACCCATTTGATTATTAACATCCTGTATTAGTAGTATATATTTTTTATAGGTCATGAGAGAACATTTTCATATTTGTTCTGTTAACCACAGTCCATCTTCCACCACAGATTCATTGCATCATACAGTCTCATTCTTTGTAAAGTCCATTCAAAGCATACACTCAGTGGTTCTCATTTTCATCTCAGAGTTGTGCGTCATCACCTCACTGAAATTTTTAACATTTTCATTACTACAAAAGGAAAAATACCATACTGCCTTCTCCCCCTATTCTTGCCCCTTAGAACTAAATTATTTTCTTTGCCATTGCTGCAAAAATATTACAGCATTTTTTTTGTTACATATCAAAAAAATTTACTGTTAAATATCATCCATATATTACATTTTTGTAATATTCCTGCTTATCAGTATCACCACATTAACATTTTGAAAATGAGCATACCTATATTTATACTTTTAACCACAATCTTCAGCCATTACTGAAATCACTATGTTAAAGTCCCTAGATAATTCTCTACCTTCCTTTCAATAGACATTTACATCCCTAGGCAACCCCTTTCAGCCACAACATTTATTAATCAGCAATGTTAGTTATACTCTCTATAATTTGTCACCATCAACTCAATTTCCACTTTTACAATAGACCTTATTAAAATTCTACACACATAAAGCATCAGCTCTCATTTCCAACAGACATTCTATTTCCTAGTAACTATACTTTAGAGTATATCTCTGTGAGTTTACTCGTCTTATTTACTTCATATTAGTGGGGCCCCACAATATTTGTCCATCAGTGTCTTGCTTATTTCACTTAGCATACTGTCCTCAAGCTTCAACCATGTTGTCACGTGCATCCCAATTTCATTTCTTCTTATAACTTAATAGTATTCCAGTGTAGGTATATACCACATTTTGTTTATCCATTCATCAATTGATGGACACTTGGGCTGTTCTGATGTTTTAGAAATTGTGAATAATGCTGCTGTGAACATCAGTGTGCAAATGTCAGTTCATGTCTGCTTTCTGTTCTTCTGAATATATTCCTAGTAACAGGATTGCTGTATGATATGGCCGTTCTATACTTAGCCTGTTGATGTACTGCCAAACTGTCTTCCACAGAGGCTGCACCATTCTACACCCTCACCAACAGTGAATGACTATTCCTACTTCTCTACATCCTCTCCAGCATGTGTAGTTTTCTGATTTTAAATAAAGCCCATTCTATAATGTGTGAAATGGTACCTCATTGTAATTTTGATCAGCATTTCCCTAATAGCTGATGATGTTGAACATTTTTCATGTACTTTTTGGCCATTTGTATTTCCTCTTTGGAAAAAAATGTTTTTTCAAGTATTTTCCCCATTTTTAAATTAGGTTTCTTGTCTTTTTGACATTCAGTTGTATGATATATGTAACATGGATACCAAACTCTTGTAGAATAGGTGGTTTCCAAATATTTTCTCCCTTGAGTAGGCTGCATTTTCACTTTCTTGACAAAGTCTTTTGAAGAACAAAAGTGTTTAATTTTGAGAAGTCCCATTTATCTTTTGTTTGTTTCATTGTTTGTGCTTTGAGTGTAAGGTTTAAGATACTATCACATACCGCAGGATCTTGAAGATGCTTCCCTACATTTTCTTCTATGAGTTTTATGGCTCTCTCTTTTATCTTTAGGTCCTTGATCCATTTTGAGTTAAATTCATATAAGGTGTGAGATAGAGGTTCTTTTTCTTTCCTTCAGATATGGATATCCAGTTCTCCAAGTACCATTTCCTATATAGATTGTTCTGGCCCCACTGAGGGAGAGGCTTGACTGTCTTGTCAACAATCACTCAACCATAGACGTGATGGTGTATTTCAGAGTCCTCAATTAGTTTCAATTGGTTACTATGTAATCTTTATGCCAGTACCATGTTGTTTTAGCCACTGTAGCTAAGTAATATGATTTAAAGTCAGGAAGCAAGAGTCCTCCAACTTCATTCTTATGTTTTAAGATTTTTGTCTCTTTGGGGCCTCTTACCCTTCCAAATCAATTTGATATTTGGCTTTTCCATTTCTGCAAAAAAGACTGTGGGATTTTAATTGGGATTGCATAGAATCTGCAAATCAATTTGGGTTGAACTGATATCTTAATGATAATTAGTCTTCCAATCTCTGAACACAGAATGTCCTTCCATTTATTTAGGTCTTCTTTAGTTTCTTTTAGCAATGTTTTGTAGTTTTCTCAGCACAGGTCCTAAATGTAATTGGGTAAGTTTATTCCTAAACATTTGATTATTATATTCACTACTAAAAAGGTAATTTTTTCAGGCTTCCTCCTCAGGTTGCTCAACAGTAGTATATAGAAAGACTATTGATTTTTGCATATTAATCTTGTATTCTACCACTCTGCTGAACTCATCTATTAGTTCTAGAAACTTTCTTGTGGATTTTTCAGGATTTCCTAGATATAGGATCATATCATCAGTGAAGAGTGAGGGTTGTACTTCTTCCTTCGCTATTTAGGTGACTTTTATTCCTTTTTCTTGCCTAATTGTTCTAGTTAGAACCTCTAGCCCAATATTGAATAACAGTGGTGACAGTGGGCATCCTTATATTGCTCCCATTCTCAGTGAGAAAGTTTTCAGTCTTTCACCAATGAGTACAATGCTACATGAGGGTTTTCATATATGTGCTTTACCATGTTGAGAAAGTTTCCTCTTTTCCTACCTTTTGGTGTGCTTTTAACAAGAAAGCAATTTGGCAAGTAAAAGAATTAAAAGGCATCCAAATTGGAAAGGAGGACATTAAGTTTTCACTATTTGCTGATGACATCCTCTATTTAGAAAGCTCCAAAAAACTACAACAAAACTACTAGAGCTATTAGGGAAGTTCAGCAAATGGCAGGATAAAATATTAATACATATATATTGATAGTGTTTCTATACAATATTAATGAGCAATCCGAGGAGGAAGAAAGGAAAAAATTCCATTTTCAATAGTGATGAAAAGAATCAAATTTTAGGAAGAAACTCAAGGAAGGATATAAAGTACCCATATTTACAAAAACTACAAAACATTGCTTAAAGAAATCAAAGATGACCTAAACAAATGGGAGGGCAATTCATGTCCATATATTGGTAGACTAAATATTGTTAATATGTTATTTCTACCCAAATTGATTTATAGATTCAATGCAATCCTAATAAAAATTTCAAAACTCTTTTTGCAGAAATGGAAAAGCCAATTATCAAATTGATTTGAAAGGGTGAATGTTCCCATATAGCCAGAAATTTCTTAAAAATAAAAACAAAATTGGAGGACACTTAGTTCCTGAGTTAAATCATATTATTAGCTACAATGATTAAAACATCATGGTACTGGCTTAATGAAAGACATATATACCAATGGAACAGAATTGAGAGTTCAGAAATAGACCTTCACATCAATATTCAAGTGAATTTTGTCAAGGCTGTCATGTACATCCAGCTTGGTCAGTCTATTTAATTAGAGGTGTTGGGAGAACTGAATATCCAATCCATAAGAAATAATGATGGCCTTCTCTCATACCTTATACAAAAATCAACTCAAAATGCACTAAAGAACTATATATAAAAGCTAGAATCATAAAATGCCTAGAAAATAATGTAGGGAAACATCTTCAAGATCTTGTGGTAAGCGGTGTCTTTTTTTTTTTAGCGGTGTCTTCTTAAACACTACACACAGAGCAGAAGCAATGAAAGAAAAAATAAATAGAACCTCCTCATAAATATTTTAGCACTTCAAATGACTTTGTCAATGTATTGGGAAAAAAATTTAGTGAGTATTGTTCAAACTTAAAAGTGAAACATCATGGAGGAAACTTTGTTAATCAGCAAACTAATGTCTTGCTCACCAGCACTTTTCTTATTTCAGGAGGAATGATGAGAACTAGAACAATGGGCACATTTGGCAATGTTTTGTAACAAATAAGAACAGATAGGGTGCATTCCGGGGAGTGTTGTCTTCCTCTCTGGGAAGGTTGGCGACTTTCTCAGGGATTGATGCAGAAACCTTGGAGTGTACTACCTGCGGAGTGTTGTATTCCTTCCTGAGGAGCCTGGCCACTTCCTTGGGAATTGACACGGTACCCACAAGTTGGCATCTACAGTATCGAATTCATTGATTAAGAGCACGATAAAAGGGACAGTCCCTGGTCAGGCCAGTTGAAGTCCCACCCTGGGAAAGGGTGTTCTGTACAGGTTTTTTTTTTTTAATATATATTTTAAAAGATGCTTAGATTACATAAATGTTACACAAAAATTACAAGGATTCCCATGTTCCCCACCTCCCACATCTCCCCATAACATCTCAAAAAAACACCTTTTGTTACTGTGGCACATCACCTGAAATGGATATACACATCCTGGGGCTTTGCCATTAAGAATGTACCATAGTTCACATTGTAGACCACACTCTCTCCCACACAGTTATGCATGTTATATGTTGATGTAAAATGGCTTATATCTGTCGATGTAATGTCACTCAGGATAATTCCCAAGTCCCAAAAAAGCCCCTGTATTACAACTGCTTTTCTTTCCCTGCCCCAAAAGTGTCCAGAGGCCACTGGCTCCACCTCACTGTTGTAATTTCCTCCATTACTTAAATCACAATGTGTCTACAACAGAATACCACTAAGTCCACTCTAGTCCATAGCTCTTCCCCGAATCCTGAGGACTTTGGGATGCTGATGTCCACTCCATCTCCAAGTGAGAGGGGGCTTATATCCAATGGATACCATGGAAGGGATTATCCTGCCTGCAGCTGCAGACACTTTCCATTCCATGGGATGGCCATTGTCCATCATCATCTCCTCACCAGGTGACTTGGGGGAGTCCATTGAGCTGTAGAGTAGGAGTTGCAGTTCCACTGAGATTCCAGGCACAGCTGGCACATGGGCAGGCCAAAGCCTCCAGTCTCTGGAAGTACACATAGAAACTCCAGCACCACATATGGGTTTGAATAGAAGGGACTGAAGGACCATATGCAGGGAGGACTTATTTGAGTCCAACTCTGTCACTCACAGGAGCACAGATTCCAAATTATAGCCCACTGATAAGGCATCAATCTCTGGAGTTATCCCCCCCCTTATACATAACATGGGTGTCTCCAGAGTCCTCAGGAGCCCCTCTGTGTGGGGTGATATCCACTTTGGTGTTCTACGAGATCCTACTGAGGTGTGCATAAGCGTTACCTCTGGGATGACCTCCTGACTCTCTTTGAAGTCTCTTAGCCACATGAAATGGGTTGTCTTTACATTTTACCCCTTTTATTCATGGTCTTTTTACAGTCATATTGCCAGTTGATGCTTGGTGTTAATCCCTCGTTGCCAGGGTGGCTCATCCTGGGTGTCATGCCCCATGCTGAGGGGAAGGTAATGCATTCATATGCTGAGTTTGGCTTAGAGAGAGGCCACATTTGAGCAACAAGGATTCTCTCAGTTGGCAACCCTTAGGCACCCTGTCACAGTAAGCTAAGTTTTCAATTACAAGAGTAAAGACTCATAAGGCTAGTCATCAATAACAAGAACCCATTAGTGGACAATCCTCTTTTGCCAGACACTGTTCCTGCACTCAGAGAAATGTTGATGCTCCCTTGGAGAATGTGGCAGAGCTCTCCAGGCTGGGAATTCAGTATTCCCTCATTTATTGAGTGATTGCCCACCCACTGTAACCATGCCCACCCCTTGATATATGGACAATTGTATATATCTTTCATGTATATTCAGATGAACTTCCTCCCATGAATCTCCCATCCCAGAAACCCCCCCACCAGTGATCCACTGCAGCCCTCATTGTAACCCATCTGTGATCTAAATCTTCCTTGAAGATGAAGCCCATATAATAACCAAATACAATTAATAGGAAAATGAAATAATAATGATAAGCTTAAATGCAAGAAATAAAATACCTGGAAACTCAGAAAAAAAACTAAAAATAAAACATAATTAAAGGATTGTGACATTCAAAAAATTGGGAAAAATTTTTTTAATTATTTATTTTTCCTTTCATCATTACATTTTTGGTGTCCAGTATGTGCCGTGGCACCTACCTCCTCTCACTCCCCAGTGTCTCCCAAATTTTCATTTAATTTTCAAAGAAGTTTTAGGTCACAACAAAGTCACACACAGAATACTAGAGATTCTCATATACCCAACCTCCCCCTTTCCTCACCCCATATTAACCCTTTTAGTATGTGGGTGGTAGCATTGTTATAACTGTTATACAGATAGTGAAACTTAACTACTAAACATTGTCAATGGTTTACACTATAGTTTACAATTTTGATTGTACAGTTTAATAATTTTTGATGATATTTACCAAGTCCATGTCCATTACTGTAAGGTAATGAAAAACCTTTCCCCTGACCATTAAATACCCCATTTGATCTTTTCTTTTCCTTCCTCTCCATCCCCCTGGGGCACATGACAACCCCGTCTTAACTCATTGGATGACAAGATTCATAGTTACATGCAACAAGAGGTCTTGACATGCTGATTATCCTCCCCTATTAGGATCCACCCTTGCTCCTAAGAGAAAGCCACCTATTTGTTTCTGGGTGAATCGGTCCTCCCAAATATGGGGGTCCATCTCCTTCCCACTCACTGCGTGGGTCTCCATTCACCAACAGAACACATTGTGACAGGATGAACACTCACACACTCACCAGAAGCCTACTCCAGATGTGCCTCATTTTGAATGCCCCCCCAACCTATAGCCTAACCCAGTGACACTACCTTGTCATATTGTCATAAGAGCATTCCAACTCCTGCACTTTCAACCTCATACCCACAAATCCCATGTTCACCTAGTCTCTCTCACCTCTCTCCATCAAGTATCCTGGTTATTCTAACCTGCCCTTCCTAATCTACCCACTTGTCAACCCTGCATCACCAAATCCAGTAATATCACTACACACCTGTCCTATCCTTCAATATGCAACTATACTCTATCACTTTACATAGATTATCTCCATATGTGATGACTCACGACCTTCTCTTCTCTTTCTCTCCCTTGTTAACCTATCTTTCAGACAATGATTCTCAGACACTGCTCACTTTCCTCAATTCAAATCAGTGAGTTCATATACTGATCATCCTTCAATGCCTGACTTGCTTCACTCAACATAAGGCCTTCAAGATTCATCCATGTTATTCCATGTGTTAGCATTTTATTCCTTCTTATAGCTGAACAATATTCCATTGTATGTATGTGCTACATTTTGTTTATCCATTCATCTGTTGATGGGCACTGGGGCTGATTCCAACTTTTGGCAATTGTGAACAATGCTGCTATGAACATTGGGGGGCATGTATCTGTTCATGTCTTTGCTTTCAATACTTCTGGGTATATACCCAGCAGTGGAATCACTGGATCATACGGAAGATATATTGTTAGTCTTCTGAGGAACTGCCAAGCTGTCTTCCACAGTGACTGGACCATTCCACAATCCCACCAGCAATGGATGAAGGTTCCTATTCCTCCACATCCTCACCAACACTTAGAGTCTACTGTTTTTTTTAATAGCTGCTATTCTGATGGGTGTAAGATGGTATCTCAATGTAGTTTTGATTTGCATTTCCCTAATAGCTAGCGATGTCAAGCATTTTTTTATGTGCTTTTTAGCCATTTGTATTTCTTCCTTGGAGAAGTGTCTTTTCAGGTCACTTGCCCATTTTTTAAATGGGTTGTTTGTCTTTTTATTTTTGGGGTGTAGGATTTCTTTATATATGCAGGATATTAGGTTCCTATCAGATATATGGTTGCCAAATATTTTCTCCCTTTGGGTAGACTGCCTTTTTATTTTCTTGATAAGGTCCTTTGAGGTGCAGAAGTTTTAATATTGAGGAGATCCCATTGATCTATTTTTTTTCTTTTGCTGCTTGTGCTTTGGGTGTGAAGTTCATGAAACCATTTCTTATTACAAGGTCCTGTAGATACTTCCCTACATTATCTTCCATGGTCTTTATGGTTTTGGCTCTTATATTTAGATCTTTGATCCATGTTGAGTTGATTTTTGTATAAGGTGTGAGACGATATTCCTATCTCATTCTTTTGGTTATGGATACACAGTTCTACAAGCACCACTTGTTAAAGAGGCCATTCTCTCCCAACTGAGTGGGCTTGGTGGCCTTGTCAAATATCAGATGCCTGTATATGTGAGAATAAATATCAGATCACTCAATTTGCTTCCATTGGTCAGTATGTCTATCATTGTGCCAATACCATGCAGTTTTGAGCACTGTAGCTTTGTAGTATGTTTTAAAGTCAGGTAATGAGATACCTCCAGCTTCACTTTTCTTTTTCAATATATCTTTGGCAATTTGGGGCCTCTAACTTTTCCAAATATATTTTGTAGTCATTTTTCCCAGTTCCTTAAAAAATACAGTGTTGACTTTTATTGGGATTGCATTAAATCTGTAAATTAGTTTGGGTAGGATAGATATCTTGATGATGTTTAGTTTTCCTATCCATGAACAGGGAATATTCTTCAATTTTTTAAGTGTTCTTTGATTTCCTTTAACAGTGTTGTGTAATTTTCTGTATATAAGTCCTTTATATCTTTAGTTAAGTTTATTCCTACGTATTTGATTCTTTTAGTTACTATTGTAAATGGTATTTTTTTCTTGATTTCCTCCTCAGATTGCTCATTATTGGTGTACAGAAATGTTACTGATTTTTGAGCATTGATCTTATTGCCTGTGACATTATTGAAATCCTTTATAAGTTCTAGAAACTTTGTTGTAGATTTCTTTAGCCTTTCTATGTATAGGATCATGTTGTCTGCAAATAATGAAATTTTTACTCCTTCTTTTCCAATTTGGATGCCTTTTATATCTTTTTCTTGCCTCAGTGCTCAAGCAAGTACTTCTAAGACAATGTTAAATAGGAGTGGTGATAGTGGGCATCCTTGTCTTGTTCCCAATCATGGAAAACATTTTGGATTTCACCTTTGAAGATGATGTTAGCTTTGGGTTTTTCATATATACCCTTCATAATATTCAGAAAGTTTCCTTCTATTCCTATCTTTTGCAGTGTTTTTATGAGGAAAGGGTGCTGTATTTTGTCGAATGCTTTTTCTGCATCTATACAGATGATCATGTGATGTTTTTCTTTCAATCTGTTTATGTTGTGTATTACATTAATTGATTTTCTTATATTGAACAATCCTTGCATACCCAGGATCAAACCCACTTGGTCATGGCATATAATCCTTTTGATATGTTGTTGAATGCGATTAGTAAATATTTTGTTGAGGATTTTAGGATCTAGGCTCATTAGAGTAATTGGTCAGTAATTTTCCTTTCTTGTGGCATCTTTGTTTCATTTTGGTATTAGGGTAATATGGGATCATAGAATGAGTTAGGAAATATTCCTTCTATTTCTATTTTTTGGAAGAGCTTAAGCAGGATTGGTGTTAGCTCTTTCAGGAATGTTTGGTAGAATTCAGCTGCGAAGTCATCTGGTCCTGGGCACTTCTTAGTTGGGGGTTTTTGATGACTGAGTCTATCTCTTTACTTGTACTGGGACAGTTGAGTTCATCAATTTCTTCTTTCATCAATGTAGGCTGTTTGTGAGTTTCTAGAAATTTGTCCATTTCCTCTAAATTATCATTCTTGTTGGCATATAATTTTACAAAGTATCCTCTTATGATACTCTTTATTTCTGTCAGGTCAGTAGTGATATTCCCTTGCTCATTCCTTATTTTGTGTATTTGCATCTGTTCTCTCTTTTTCTTTGTTAGTCTGGCTAAGGGTTTGTCAATTTTTTGATCTTCTCGAACATCCAGCTTTTGGTTTTATTTTTTCTAGTGTCTTATTCTCTATTTCATTTAGTTCTACTCTAATCTTTGTTATTTTCTTCTTTGTACTTCCTTTAGGTTTACTTTTTTGCTGTTTTTCCAATTCCTCCAAGTGTGTAGTTAGGTCTTCAATTTTAGCTCTTTCTTCTTTTTTAATATATGTATTTATGGCTATGAACTTTCCTCTCAGTACAGCTTTGGCTGCATCCCATAGGCTTTGATATGTTGTGCTGTCGTTTTCATTAGTTTCAAGATAGTTACTTATTTCTTTGGGATTTCCTCCCTGACCCACTATTGTCTAAGAATATATTGTTTAACTTCCATATCCTTGTGCCTAACCTGTTTCTCTGGCCCTCAGTGATTTCCAATTTCATTCCATTGTGGTCAGAGAAATTTCTTTGTATAATCTCAATCTTTCTAAATTCATTGAGAGTTGTTTTGTGGCCTAGCATGTGGTCTACCTTGGAGTATGATCCATGTGCCCTTGAGAAGAATGTAAATCCTGCTGTATTTTGGTGTAGTGTTCGGTATATGTCTATTAGGTCTAGGTCTTCTAATGTATTGTTCAGAGCCTTGGTTTCTTTATTGATTCTCTGTCTAGATGATCTGTCTAATGGTGATAATGGTGTATTAAAGTCCCCCACTATAATTGAGAAGCATTTATTTCTCCACTTAGTTTTTCCAGTGTTTGCCTCATGTATTTTGAGGCACCCCGATTAGGTGCATAAATGTTTATGATTGCTCTCTCTTCTTGAGAGATTACCACTTTTACTAAAAGATAGTGTCCATCTTTGTCTCTTACAATAGTTTTGCATTTAAAGTCTATTTTGTCTGATATTAGGATAGCTACTCCTGCCTTTTTTTATCTATTGTTTGCTTGTAAAATAGTTTTACATCCATTTACTTTCAGCCACCTTGAATCCCTGGGTTGAAGTTGGGTTTCTTGTAGACAGCAAATAGATGGATCATATTTCCTTATCCATTCTGCCAATATGTGTCTCCTGAATGCTGAATTTAATCCATTAACATTCAGTGTTATTACTCATAATGAATTTCTTACTTCAGCCATATTTTCTTTGGGTTAATATATGTCAAATGCTGTTTTTCTTTCTCTTTTTTTCTTTTTAGTTGTTTTTACATTGTCCTCTAACTCTGTCTCCCTGGTTTTTTCCTTTCAACTTTTAGAACTTCCTTTAGTATTTCTGGAAGTGCAGGTTTCTTATTGGCATACTCTCTTAATTTCTGTTTATCTGGGAATATTTTGAACTCTCCATCATTTTTGAATGCCAGTTTTGCTGGATAGAGAATTTGTGGCTGGAAGTTTTTTCTTTTAGTACTTTGACTATATCATACCACTGTCTTCTTGCTTCCATTGTTTCAAATGAGAAATCAGCACTTAATCTTATTGTGCTTCCCTTGTATGTGATGGTTCTCTTTTGTCTTGCTGCCTTGAGTATTTTCTCTTTGTTGTGAACATTGGATATTTTGACAAGTATATGTCTTGGAATTGGCCTGTTGGGATTTATAGTTTGAAGTGCACTGTGCTTCCTGGACTTGTACATCCATCTCTCTCAATAGGGTTGGGAAGTTTTCAGCCATTATTTCCTTCAACACTCCTTCTTTTCCCTTTTCCTTCTATGACCCTAACTAGGCTCATGGACACTAATCAAGCACTTCCCACTTCCTGCCCTCGCCAGGGGAGCTGAAGCTCTGATGCTAGTAGTGCAGAATGATAAAATTGGCTGACTCCTCCCACTCTGGAGCCAAGCTTGAGTATCACTGGGCTGTTGCGTGAATCAGGCGTCCTCAGTATATTCACTTCTCCCTTCAGCCTGGCGCTGCTTCAAGCTGGCTTATCTACTCCCCAAAGCTCTGAGGGGGTCCAGGCAGCCAAATCCACAGAAAAGAAACCCCTGTTCACCTTCTGTCAGAACCTTCCCACTCTCGGAGAATGCTGCCTCTCACTGGGTTGCCGGCAGGGGTTGGGGTGTATCCCTGGGGAGCTAGGTAAATCAACCTTCCTCAGCAGATTTGCCACTCCCCTCAGCCTGGTCCTGCTTCAAGCCAGCTATTTTGTTCCCCAAAGCTGCAAGGCATTCCAGGCAGCAAAATCCACAGAAAGGAAAGCCCTCTCGACCCTCCACCAGAATCCTCCCACTCTCAGAGAAGGCTCCCTCACACCGGGTTGCTGGCAGGAGTTGCAGCTCAAACCAGTCTTTTTCCCTGAGGATGGGGCTTAGTCATCTGTGTTTACCACCACAGGCAGGGGAAAAAACTCACAAATCCTTCCTGAGTAATCTTCACCATCCAGCTCCCTCCAGAGCAATGTTCCTAAAGTGCTTGCTCCATGTGCAAGACCCAGCACAGACCCCTGGGCAGGACCTGTCCACAATCGGCCACCCTCAGAGAGCAAGTCAGTGAGTGCCCTCCTAAACCAATGCCATCTTCCCCACTAATCTGTGTAGGTGTTTTTAATCAAGACTTGCTATCGGCTGTTGATTTGGGTCTTCTCAGCCAAGAGCTACATGTTGGTGACTTTGTATGTAAGAATGCTCTATTTTTCTGTCCTTTTGTGACTCTGTTCAATAATGATTTAATCTTTTGATTATGTTATTCATGTTTCTCACTATAATTGCCAGTTTAGACTTATTAAACTCGATATGAATATAGGTATTTATATTGCATCCATCTGGGACTCTGGCCAACGGTGAGCCAAGTATATCAGTGTGTCCCCCAGTTTGGTGAGCATGTGAATGTATATATGCATATCATGAGGGATTGGGATATAGTAGTTGGACCTATTTATAAACAATTCTTTGCTTATTTCATATTCTTTCAATTATTAGCAAAGGTTCACTAGCCATATATATTGCATCCATCTGGGACTATGGCCGGTGGTGGGCCAGGCATGTCAGTGTGTCCCCTGGTTTGGTGAGCATATATCTATGTGTATGTATATTGTGAAGGATTGTGATGCAGCAGCTGGACCCCTGTTTGTAGACAATCCATTGCCTATTTTTTATTCTCCCAATTATTAACAGAAATTTAATAAAATAAATATATTTCTGTGTATTGATTTCTTATGCTTGAGTTAATTAAATCATCATATTAATCTATATACACATATATATAGCAAAAGCATTCACAAAGCATTTTATCTAGCAGAACAGTCAAGAAGGTAAAGAGACATTCTACTCATTGGGAGAAAATATTTGGAAACCACGTATTATATAAGCCAGAGTACATAAAGATATCATACAACTAAATAACAAAAAGATAAGCAAGCCAATTAAAAAATGGGCAAAAGACTTGAATAGACTTTTTTCCCAAAGAGTAAATACAATGGCCAAAAAGTACATGAAAAGTGTTCAACATCACTAACTATTAGGGCAATGCTGATCAAAATTACAATGAGATACCTTTTCACACCTTATAGAATGGCCATAGTTTTAAAAATCAGAAAATTACACATGCTGGAGAGGATGTGGAGAAAGGAATACTCATTTATTGTTGGTGGAGATGTAGAATGAGGTAGCCTCTGCAGAAGACAGTTTGGTAGTACATCAGGAAGCTAAATACAGAAATTCCATTTGAATTTCTGTAGGCATATACTCAGAAGAACTGAAAGAAAAATGCCAACTGACATTTACACATTGATGTTCATAGCAGAATTGTTCATAATTGCTAAAATATGGAAATAACCCAGGTGTCTATCAAATGATGAATGGACTAACAAAATGTAGTATATACCTACAGTGGAATACTATTCAGGTGTAAGAAGATATGAAATAGGGATGCATATGACAACATTGATGAAACTTGAAGACATTATGTTGAGTGAAATAAGCCAAGCACAAAAGAACAAATATTGTATGGTTTCACTAACATGAAATAAATATAATGTGTAAACTCACAGATTAAAATCTAGAGTATAGGTCACTAGGAGATAGAACAAGAGTTGGTGAAGGGGAACTGATGTTGAAAGTAAGCAGGATTTTTAATAAGGTTGATTGCAATTATTTGGAAATTGATAGAGATGATGTTAACACATTATAAGGAGTATAAATACTTATACTCCTAAGTATAAGTATACTCTTACTCTCCTAAGATGTAGAAATCAATAGAAAGAAACCTAAAAGATAATTTTTGGATTATATAACACAGTGAGCTTGTTGGTAGATGAGGGTTGTGGATAATAGTACAAATACAAGAATGTTCTTCTCTGAACTAGAATAAATGTATGGCAGTATTACAAGGTGTTATTATGGTGATACATGGGAAAATACAACTAATGTGACACATAGACTAGAGATAACAGTAATATTTTAATGTTCCATCAAGGGCAATGAAGATACTATGTCAATGTCAAGGGTCAAAAGTAGGGTGTTATAATAGGGCCAAGGATCTGTCTTTTTCTGAAGTAATGAAATGTTCTAAAGTTGACAAGGGATGACAGCACAACTCTGTGATAAACTGAGTGTCACTGAGTATACACTTTGGATGCATTTTACAAGGCATGGGACTGTAACATAGTGAAACTTGAGGTAGATGATGGACCATGATTAACAGCACACATATGAGAACATACCTTCCTAAACTACAATAAATATATAATACTAATACATAGAATTAATATGGTGCTTTATGGGAAAATACACCTAATATAAGTTATGGACTATTGTTAGTATTATTTGAATGTTCTTTTATCAGTTATAAAAAAATGTTTCACAACAATGAAAGATATGGATGGTGGGGAGCTAAACTCACAACTTCTTTAATAAAAAAGATGCACTCAATCAAAAATGTAATAAAAATGAAGTACATATCTCCCTAACCACTCTTTCCCAGGTCCACACAACTTTGCCTCAGTTGCCTACTTAGTCCTTTCTTTTCCATCTATATAACATAGTTAATTTACAGTCCTGATAATTGTATAACTTGTCTATACCTATTCTGGAAAGCCCATCAGATTGAAAGAATTCTTGTGTTTGCTCATTCATTTACCTTAATTTATTCATTCATATGTTAATTGTCTCCTAATTGATAAGAAGTACTTTTTAAGAGAAAGTCTCAGTGAACTTCATACCTTCACTCCAAACTGTTTATCTTCTTTCTTCTGGCCCAGGGGAAATCAGGCCCAAGAGAAATAAGGGGAAATCTAACCCAGGACAAATCAGATCCCTCACAACCCAACTCCCATCAATCAGAGACAATTTTCATTCCATCCTTACCTAAAGGCTTAGAGAAAGTCCTCTTCATCTTGCCTGGGTGAATGTGAACCAAGAACAGCCTCTGAAGGATTTTTATCTTGCCTCCTAGTTGTAGGTGATGTCCCAACCTCTCCCAAGTTGGGGACCCTAATTTAGTCCTGAATATCCATCAGCTGGTAGTCAAATTTGCTCTCCCACAGGCAGATCTCAGATTGCCAACCTAATTGAAGAACTGTTGGAAACTGAATATATGCCAAGACTTCCAGTAACCCTTGTGTGACATCACTGATGACATAGCTCTGTTCCATGGGCCATGTTTGACCCTAAAAATAGCAACATGAAATACTGGACAATTTTTGAAGCAGGCAATTGTGGGGAAAGAGATTTTGTAATAAAAATAAGTGGAAAATTCTCCCCTTCAAAGAGGTAACCATCCATTGGGATAGTGTGATGGGGATGCAGGGAATAACTATGATGGGCTGTTGCTTTCTCCCAAACCACTCATTTCACTCTGGTTGAAACCTATTTCTCCAACCCTGTTCACAAGATGTCCACTCAGAACCACTCTCAGTTCCCTTTACCTCTGAGCCTCCACACAGTCTGCTCCACCTTACTTGAAGACTTTCTCTTCCCTCCCCTCCCCTCCCTTGGCTAGCCCTGCCTCAGAGACACATGGTGTTTAAGAGCATTGATCCCAGCCAAGTTCCTGTATTTGGGGCCCAGCTCAACCCCTTACTGGTTATGTGATCTTGGATATTTCAGTTGAGCTTTATGCCTTATTTCCTTCATCTGTAAAATAGGGAGGACTTTATCCATCTCATACTGTTGTAGTTGAGATGAAAAAGGTTAATATATGGGAACACTGTGAACAGTGAGTGGCTGATACAGGATAAAACCATGTGAATGTTTGCTGTTAATGTTATACTTAGGTCATAGCTTACTGGGTGTGTCCTAGCTAGATTTTCTTGATTAGTATATTCAGAGCATGAAATTATTCCCCATTTTAGTACTCATCATGCTTCATGGGAAATTCTGAGTCACAAATCTGTCTCCTCCAAATGGACTGTAGCAACTTGGGGTAAAGACCAGTTTTACCTCACCTTTGCAGTTCTAGAAAGTATGACAGTGTCTGACACATAGTAGGTTCAATGAATGAATGGTAATTCCTCAAAGGACACATCTTTCATTGACATTCAGTAGACTAGGATTGTGTGACCTGGCACCTCCAGGTGCCACTGTTTTTTCAATTTACTGACCTTGAGAACAAGAAATGTTATTGTAAATGTCCTTAGCCCTTCCATGTACTTCCCTTTGGGGCCTCTATAACAGGGTTATGATTGTCCTCACAAAAAAAACTGAGCTCAGGACCTCTCTGTTCAACCTTCTGGGGAGTTTGGGAGAGCACACCAGTAAAAAATCCACTGTTCTCTGCTTGAGTTAAACCTCTATATTTGTTCTGCAGGCCATTTAGAAAAGAACTGAACTGGCAAATTGTGGAAGACATTTGAGGATGGATTTAAGAAAATTGTGGGTGGTGAGTAGGGAGGCACCTGACAAATAGGACACAATAAAATCTGTCACCTGGAGAAGAGTGGCTTGATTTGTATGACTCCAGAGGGTAGAACAGGGACAAGTAGTTGGAAAACATGATAGAAAAAAAAAGATCTGTGCTTGATCATGGATGTAGAAAAGTGCCACAATGGCCCATCTTACCTCTTCAGGCTTTTCTTACACTATGCCACCCTTCACTTTGCACAGTGGCATCAAGGGAATACTTAGGGTTTCCATTTTCCACCTCCTAACCATCCATTTATATTTATAAATTTAGTTAGAACATGATTTCCTGGTTGAAATCTTCCTGACCTTACTTTTTGTAGAATTTCCCAATTTGTTGTATACTCCATTGCACTGAACAAACACTTTACATTGCTTGGAAGACACTCAAGTATATTATTTGTTATAGTTGCTTTAAAAAAATGGCCATGCATTATTTTTCTCTCTGTAACTATGCCTTCTAATGTGGCTTTTCAGATACTTTTATCAAGAGCAGGAGACTTTCTCCACCCCTAGATTGGTTCAATACCATATTTGCTTTACTCATTGGGAGACTAGCAAACCAGATGAAAGCAAAGAATCATAAGTAGTTGTACATTGGGGTTGCCTTCTTGCTTTCTGAGGACTGAAAATCCATGCAAATGAGTCCTGACTGGCTTGCTTGATGATAAAGACCATACAGAGAAAGGATGCAGCTATTGCAGTTAAGTTGATTTTAGGCCATCAGGCCACCACCTGACCTGGCAGCAGATTGAAGATATGTGTGCAAGTCCATTTGAATGCAGCTGAGCCTGGACCAGACAAGAAGAATCTCAAATTGTCAATCTGAAAAGTCATGAATGCTGTAAATGATTGCTATTTTTAAGCCTCTACATTTCATTTACTGCATAGCAAAAGATAACTAAAACACTTTTTAACTTGGCCCTGTTTCACTCCAAATGTTGAGGGACTTTCTAGTGACTTCATTTTTAAAAGTGTCTGGCATAGCATCTTACATGTAGTCATTATACAGTAAATCTTTAGCTGAATAATGAATGATTAAATATTTGTAAGTGCAAATCTGTGCATAAAATTATATGGGCAATAAAGAATTTTATGTTTCCTAGGTCTTTCAATAAATGAAACTCCATGTCAGAGGCTTCCAAATGCTTACCAAATGGTGGAAAACTTAAAATTATTTATTCTTAGGGTTCTCCCACTGCTTATAGTTCTGTAATTATCTCCAGGATATAATGAAGTACCAAGGCATTGGGGAAGAGGCTCAACACACCTCTTGTCCAAGCCTATGTGATTTTTCTGAAGCACTGGCTCTGTTTTTTCCATGCCCTGCTTGAGCACAATCAGCTTGAAAAGGCCATAATTAACTGAAAGGGAAATTGGTTCCCTAAGTCCACCAATTCCCTCTGAATTGCTGTGACTTACTCCAGGATGGTATTAATAAGCATGGCCCCATCCCTTCCCAATGTCTAGGACTCTCCTTTCCCACTCCAACCCACCTTCCTTTCAGTCTCCAATTCACTCAGTGAGACCACTTCAATGAACTGAATTTGAAACAGACCTGTAGAGCCAGGCATTTTTGGCAGCTTCTGCCTTGCAGAGCCTAACTATCTCCTTGATTTGGATAGGAAAGAAGAAAAATACCAGGACCATTTCACACGCAGTTGAAGTTTTAATAAATTGTCTTGCTAAATATTTTCAAAAGGCCATGAAGAAAATATTCCATTGGTTCTCTTAAAAGTTGAAAGATGAAAAAAGAGAGGTTGCAATTTTGTCATAATCTACAGGGAAGGATGAAAAGAGCAGATGGGGAGAGGAATAACTTCTACCCACTCCTCATGATGCAACTCACCTTGAAAGTCACTGAAAGAACTGCTTAGTTCCTCATATCTCCACAATGTGCATTGTTCATGGCCTCACAAGCAGGAATTGACTTTGTGTCCTATTGTCAGCTGTAAAATTATATTCAAAACTGAGAACTGCCAAGGCAGCATATTAAAAAGTATCAACTGAAACTGAAATGTAATGTGTTTTTCATATAGAATGACCATACAGAATATTTTAAATGATTTTGTTTATACTATTGTCATAGTAAAGAGAGGCCCTTAACTGAGGAAGACAATTTGGGATGCCACTAAAATAACATGTATCCCTCCCTGATATTATATTACATGATGTGATATTTTGCTTGTTTTTCATCTGCCTCCTCAATGTAATTGAATTTCTGTGAGGAAAATAACTTGTATGTTCTGTTTGTCAGTGTATGTGTAATACATACACTGTGTCTGACACCTAGAAAGTACACAAACATATTTGTTGAATGAATGAATTAATTAATTTTTTTGGGTTCTTAACTTGGCACAGTTAATTTAATCTGTGAAAACAAGAATAAATAAATTGACACTATTCCAAATAAAATTTAGTATTAAAATGAGAAAAGAACTTTTATAATGAAGTGATAGAAAAAATATGATTGACACTGCACAAATTAAATATTCTAGCTTTATCTTTGCTTTGAAGACAGATAGTTCTGTTCCTGCCACTCACACTCTGGGATGTGCAAGTACTGAGAGCACTTGGTCTGGTTGTGAGTTTAAATGAACAAGGCAATTCAAGGTAAAAAATATCACAAGGATCACAAAAATGTTTTGAGTGAAAACTGAATATCTGAAACTGTATAACATGTACATTTTCTGGTTCTAATTTTGGAAGAAAGCCAGTGAAACAATTTAGCACTATGAAAAATTAGTGGATTTATGAATTGTTAACCAGAGGGCATAGTTGTTACATTCTACTGTCAATGACTAAATACCTATAACCCATGTCATGGCACTGCATATCTCCAGTATTTCTGAGAGGCTTCTAAATAGAGCACAGAAGGCTCAGTGATTAGTCCTCTCCTTTCTATTGACACTGTTCTCTAAGTTATCTCATTAAGTGCATGGCTGTCTGTAGCTGATGATATTCAAGTTTACACCTTGAGACATGCCAGTTTCTCTGAGGTTCAAACTCATAAGTTCAATTGTTTGCTTAACTCTCTGTGCCTCAGCTTCTTCCTATGCAAAATGTGAATTATAATAATATATTGCTCACATGGTTGTCATACAGAGCAAATACCTTAAGAGAGGGAAAACACTTAGAAGGGTGTGTGGCACCAGTGCATGTACTCAATAAATGTTAACTCTTAGCATTATTACTTGAAATCTCAATGTGTATATCTAAGAGCAATATGACATTACCACAGGCATACAATTCTTGGTTACAACAACCATTCTTCCCTTATTAATGGATTTTTCAAGGTTTCAGAGATGGGTTGACTTGTTCTCCACAATGGACATTGTTAGGAAATGTTAGCAGAGTCCTAAACTAATAGATCTAATAAATCATTTCTATGGGTGATAATTGAGTCAGGTTTCAGCTAACTAATCTAACAAAGAATAAGTTCCATTCAGGCTGCTCCTGGTAATACATTCAACCCAAAATATCTGCTAAGTGAGCCCACTGTGATATATTCCATCCAGTTAATAATAATGTTCTTTCATCCTTTGTCTAGCCCACCCGTAGCCCACCCGTATCCCAATCTTTCCTTGTCAGTGTCCTCTGTTTTCACCTAAATCCTGTGAAAAGGTCTATTTGAAGGTAATATATAAAAATGCAATTGATTTTTATATTTTATATGTATACCAAGCTCTCACAATATTTTTTATGGTTTTTAAATTTTCCTACTGAGACAGTCCTATCATCTATGAATAATGACAAAAGTTTGATTTCTTTTTATTGCCTTATTGTGCTGTCTTGATCCTCCAGTGTTAATCATTTCAAAGAAACAACAAAAAGCAAACATATTTTATTCTAATTTTTCTCATCTTTTTATTAGAGAATTTTTAGGTGTATAGGAAAATCATGCAGAAAGTAGAGTTCCCATATACCCCTACAGCACACAGTTTTCCCTGTTATTAATATTGTGCATTGGTGTGCTACCTTTATTATAAGTGATGAAAAAATATTACCATTACACTATTAACTATAGTCCATAGATTACACTAGGTTTCACTCTTTGTGATGTACAATTCTATGTTTATTTTAAATTTTTATTTGTTAAAAATACCTCATTGTGATTATAATTTACATTGTTCTAAAGACTAATGAAATTGAGCATCTTCACATGTGATTGTTGTTTGCTGTCTGTCATTTTTGGAGTAATGTCTGTTCTGGTCCTTTGACCATTTTTTAATGGCAATGTTTATTTTTTTGATGTTGGGATGAAAGTGTTCTTTATACTTTCTGGATATTAGACCCTTAACAGGTATATTATTTGCAAATATTTTCTCTGATTTGTATATTGTCTTTATACTTTGTTGATGGTGTTCTTGGATAAAATGTTTAATTTTGATGAAGCCCACTTTATTTAGCTAAAAACTATTTCCATTTGTGTCATATCTAAGAATCTATTTTAAAATCTAAAGTCATAAAGAATTAACCCCTATGGTTTTTCCTAAGAGTTTTATAGTTTTGGCTCTTACATTAAGGTCTTTGGTCCATTTTGAGTTAATTATTGTATATGGTGTGAGGTAAGGGTCCAATTAGTTTATTTTGCCTGAGAATATCCATTTGTACCAGCATCATTTTTTGAAGAGATTATTCTTTCTCCATCAAATGGCCTTGTCACTTTGTCAAAAATCAGTTGAATATATACATGCATGGGTTTAGTTCTGGGTTTTCAATTCTAACCCAGTGGTCTATATTTTATGTCTATCCTGTTTCCAGAACCATCTTGTTTTGATTACTGTTGCTTTGCAAAACATTTTGAAATAGTGAATTACGGGTTCTCCAAATTTGTTCTACTGTTCCAAGATTGTATTGGCTATTTGATGTCCCTTACAATTCCGTATATATTTTAGGGTCATGTTTTTTATTTTCTAAAAAAGGCCATTGGGATTTTTTATGGGGATTCACTAAATATGTTGATCAGTGGTATTGCTTCTTAACATTATGAAATCTTTGAATCCATGAGTACAGGATATTTTTCTATTTATTTAAGTCTTCGTGAATTACTTTCAGCAATGTTTTGTAGATTTCACTATATACATCTTGCACATCCTTGTCTAAATTTACTCCAAAGGATACGATTATTTTCATACTTTTACATGGGTTTTAAAATGGAATTAATTTCATAATTTCTTTCTCAGATCATTCATTTCTAGTTTATAGAAATAAAATTGAATTTTGCCCTTTGATCTTTTATCCTGCACATTTGATGAATTATTACCTCTGATGATTTTGTGGATTCTTTGGGATTATCAATATATAAGATCATGACATCTATGAATGGAGATAATTTTGCTTCTTTTTCAACTATTTATATCCCGAATAAATTTGAAATTAGAAGGTTTTAAACAAATATAACATTAGATTTTTTTTAAAAATCATCATTGTAAAACCAATTAACAAATTTTGTTTAATACAATCTTATTTGAATTTGTAAATGATGTGTTTTTTTTTTTAAACAATACCAATAACAGTTGGGTCCTGCAAAATACATTTCAATAACAGTAGTTAATTTTAAAATATTGAAGTTTTGTTACATGGTCATAATAATTTGTCAACTATTGCAATTCTTTAAAATGAAAACAAATTTAGTTAATTAGTAAAATTTTAAAACATGATTGATGAATCTGCTAAATTAAAACAAAGAAAGTAAACATTATAATACAATTTGTTTTGGATATAAATAATCTATTTAAACCTAAATTATTATGAGATTTAATATGTATACCTTTCAATTTTTCAACTACTTTTGTGGTATTAGGAAAAATAAACCATTTAAAAAATTTTAAAGTATGTATATAGTGATGCACATTTTCCCTTTAGCCTCATGGTGTAAAAGGTCTCAGACACCCTTCATGTCTCAACTTCATGTGCCAAGAAGGTCCAAATATTTTGTACATAAATTTCACAATTGTATATGTGTCTCCTTACTCTCTAAATCTATATTGAGATTTCTCACAGAAACAACCCGATGTATGCAACAAATACAACAGCATGCTAAGACTTCCATCCATAAAACCTGCAATAAATGCATACTTTTACAAAATACTGTATGATAAAGTTTAGAATTAAAGAATGCAATCATTTCAGAAAATGTAAAGTTGTATGTTTGTGGTTTAAGAAAGAAGTCTAACCAGGCAAAATGCCCTCTTCAGTATCAGGTTCACAAACAAGAAGCTTTTTACTCACTATTGACACCCTACTACATCTGAGCTGTCCCAAAGCCAGGGGAGCACCTATGGGGTGGGTGCTTGAGGAAGACAGCACTTGTACTCACCATGAATGCAAAGCCAGCTTGAGTGAAAGTGAACACCTAGGCATTTTGTTCAGTATCTAAGGGGCCAGTTGGTCAGAAAAGGCAGGTGCAGATGCCTCTCAACCAAGCAGGCACATCACAGTTCTCTTTGAGAACACAGTTTATTGGTGTCTATTCTTCTTCCCACCATCTCTGGATCACTTGAATTTCAGGGTTCAGATTATTTATTCCACAACTGTAGGAAATTCAAACAGAAATGGAGACAACTATCTCACACCTTGAATGGAATGGATATTGATAACAGGAAATAAAGTCCAAGCTCAATATATAAAAATAAGTTGCTTTCCTGTATGCCAACAATGAAAATCATGATCTGAATTAAAAATAAATAATATTATTTAAACAGCAACAAAAATATGTAGGTGTGATATGCATGCAGGAAACTATGAAATGCTGTTTAAAGAAACCAAAAAAATCTAAATAAATGAAGAGCTATTGCTTGTTCATGATGAAAAGACTCAAAATTGTTAAGATATCAATTCTTGCCAACTTGGACTTTAGATTCAATCCCATTCCAATATAAATCTCAGCAGCAATTTTGTAGAAAAGAAAAATCTATTTCTAAACACAGAAGAGCCTACAAAACCTTAGTGAAGAAAAAAGTTGAAGAACTCACACTTTCTGATTCAAAACTTTTTGTAAACCTACATTAATCAGGACAACATGATAAGAGTGAAAGTATAGACAAAAAGATAAATGGAGCAGAATAGAGAGCCCAAAAATACACCTATGCAAATATATTCAACTGGTCTTTGCCAAATGAGCAAAGGCAATTTAATTCAAGAAGGATCTCTTTTTAACAAACAGTGGTAGAATAATTGAATACCTGTAGAAAAAAATAAACACAGACACAAACTTAACTGACTACAAAAACACTACATTCAAAATAGCTTAAGACTTAATTGTAAATTGAAAAGCTAAAAAAATTCTTGAATATAGGAAAAATCTATGTGACTTTGGTTTTGGTGATAACATCTTATACTACACAAATATCATGATTCATGAAAGAAACTGATAAGGTGGATTTTATTAACATTAAAATTTTTTTTGCTAAAAGACACTGTTAACACAATTAAAATACAAACCACATGCTTGGATAAAATATTGGCAAAATACATATCTGAAAAAGGCCTTGTATCTAAGTATGCAAAAAATAATCACAAAAATCTATAAGAAGAAATCAGCTCAATTAAAAGGTAGTGATGGTAGCACAACATTGCATTAGTGGTTAATATAATTGAATTACATGCTTCAAAAAAGTCTAAAAATTTCAATAGGACCAATTCAGAAGACAATATACAAGTGGATAATAGGTGTACACAAATATGTTCAACATCACTTATCATTGTGGAAAAGCAAATTAAACCCAAATGAGGGACTACTACACACTTATTCAAATAGATAAAATGGAAAAAAGAAAGACAGAACACTAATTGCTGATGAGGATGCAGAACAGGAACTCTCATTTGATGCTGCTGGAATACAAGTTGGTACAAGTTGGTAGACAGTTTGACATTTCTATCAATGCTAAATACAGTATCAACATACAATCCAGTAACCACACTCCTATTATTTACACAACTAGTTTGAAAACATGTTCACACAAAAAACACCACTGAAATATTTACAGAAACTTTACTTATAATGATGAAAAACTTGAAGGAGTTATGGTATCATTCAATAGGGAAAAAGATAACCAAAATGTGGAACAGCAATGCATTGGGATACTATTCAGTGATGAAAAGGAATTAGATAGTAAGTCATGCAAAGGTACGAATAAATCTTTAATGCATATTGCCAAGTGAAAGAAGCTAATCTGAAAAGGCTAAATACTGAATGGTTCCAACAATATGACCTTCTGGAAAGGCAAATATTAGAGACTATAAAGGCATACTTCACTTTATTGCAATTATTTTGTTACACTTTGTGTTTTTAAAAAATTGAAGCTACATGGCAATCTTCCTTTGAACAAGTCTATTGGCACCATTTTCCAACAACACATGCTTGTTTCATGTCTCTGTGTCACATTTTAGTTATTCTTGAAATTTCTGTAGCAATTTTGTTTGTTTTAGTTACAATTGGAGCAGGTTAAACTTATGAATATCAGAGATTCCTTACTGTCATTGCAGGCTGTATTTATTTGAGACCTTCCATTCCATTGATCCAATGGCCTTTGCTGCTTCTTAGTGGGGGGTATTAATTTATGGAAGATACTAAATCATAATCTCAACAGAGAAGCCAGTCTCAGCTTTTGTGATCTTTAAGAAACTTTAAAAAATCTTATTCTGGAGACTGTGGACTTGAAAGTCCTTATTTACACATCTAGGTTATCTCAGAATAAAAACAAGGTCCTTGAAACACAAGAGCATTTGGTATAAACCATACATTGAAAAGAGAATAAGTGAAGACCTGGGCACCCTGCCCATTAGATGAACAATGAAGGCAGCCCATGTTGGGAAGTGGGACTTTCAAGGGGAATATGACTTGCTTTCAGGTGCTGCTGAACCTCTAGCCACAGTGTCTGATTTCTTCCAAGGGCAACATATGGGGGAAGGATAATGCATGATGAAAAACATAAATATGCCCTCCCCAAAGACAATAAGTTGCATAGCAAAATTCTACAGCCCATGGTATAGAAGTAGTCAAAAAGAAAGGATATCACGGAATGTGTAAATTGACCAAATCTCCTTTGTTTACCTTACTTCCAAAGTGTCAGAAAATACCTATGTCCCAAGAGGGACAATGGAAATAGTTGAAATGTGGCTACTGTGTCTGAAGCAGCTCATTGGTTAGGATGAGAATGTTCAGCTATCCCACAAACCTGTTGACCAAAGTCCATTGCGAGGCCATGAATCTGGGGGATGAATGAAGCAGAACAACTCCCACGACCAAAGCTCAGACAGGAAATGGTAATCTCCGTGAACACCAGTGGAGGAAATGATGTCCAGAGATGAGATGTGCCTTGTCCGATGGCACAATGCCTCAGTGCTCCAAGCTCCCAAGAATTTAGATGGATAATATCAATTTTATAAACATGAAAATTGATATTTTCATTCTTATTGATATGAAACATCATAAGCATACTTGGATGTATCATTGACTCCAAAGAGCAGTTGAGAGTCAAGCTTTGGGAAGGAAAGGACTTAGGACAGGTCCAGGGACTTCAGTATCAGGAGTTTTTAGAAACTTTGTCTAGAGTGAATATGATTCAAACAGCAGTGACAACTAATCTCAATGTCTCAGTTTTTAATACTTGGAAAGAGAATGTGATTCAGATGTTTTGGGTGACATGTATTCCCTTGAAAATATACTAGTGTTGGGGCTGGGGATTATGGTGCAGACATGCCCCTACAGCATCCCACTGGGCTTTCGGTGGAGGATGTGTTGGGAGCTGGGGGCATGCCAAGCTATACTAATGATACCAACCATTTTCATAATGCCTTTTATATTAAAATACTTTCTACTTAACTGCCTGTGAAACAATAAGGGCAAACAAACTTTATGGCATTTTACAACTCTATTCACATTCAAAGTGGAGAGTCTTCAAATATCAATGGTAATTGTATTAGCTTATTTTGTTGGCTTCAATTTTGAAGAAGATTTGGATCACAGAAGGGTTACAACAGTGGCAGAGTAGGGACATTGGTGTGGGATTTCAGAGATGGGGGATGCATCAGAGGAAGTTTACCTGGGGCATACTTATAAGGCATATGAATGTGATCAACATTTGTGGGGCATTGTCACAGTGGGTGGAGATCCACACAATAACCAAATAAGTATAGAATTCTCCTTCTGGGGAGCTCTGCCACATTCTCTAATGGGACAGTAAGGATCCCCTGAGTACAGGGGCAGAGACTAGTGAAGTAGGATGGACAATAGACAGGTCCTTGATTGTGATGACTGTATTTATGAACTTTTACTTTTGAAATTGAAACTTAGCATAATATTATTGGGTTTCTAAGTGTTACCTCCTGAGAACCTCCTTGTTGCTCAAATGTGGCCTCTCTCTAAGCCAAATCTCAGCATATAAAAGCATTACCTTCCCCCCAGTGTGGGACATGACTCCTGGGGATGAGCCTCCCTGGCACTGAGGGATTACTACCAAGCACCAACCAACAATACAACTGGAAAAAGGCCTTGACCAAAAGGGGAAAGGGGAAGAAAAATGAGTTTATAGGGCTAAGAGATTTCAAAGTGAGTTGGCAGCTCATTTCAGAGGTTACACTTATGCAAGTCTCAGCAGGAACTCATAGACTGCCAAAGTAAATATTTTCTCAAATAGTGGGGCTCCTGAGGGCTCTGGAGACATCCAGACACTATAGGCAAGGCAGACAGCTCAGGAGTTTGGCACCCTGTCAGTGGGCCCTACTTTAAGATTTATGCTCCCTAGTGGGATAAAGTTGTACTCAGCTGTGTTTTCCCTACACATGTCTCTGCTGCTCCTCTATTTGAACGTAGTTAGTACCAGAGTTGATAGTTGTATGTCCAAGAGACTTAAATCTTTGTGCTGTCCATGTGCCAGTTGGGCCCTGAATCTCAACAGACTTGCAACACTTACTCTCCAGTTCATTGGACTCACCCAGGACAACTAACAAAGAGAAGATGGCTGACAATGACCATTTCAAGGAACAGATAGAGTCTACAACTGCAAACAAGAAAGTCCCATCCATCTGTCCCATAGGACTTAAACCCCCTCTCAATTAGAGATGGAGTGGGCATCACCATCACAGAATGCTCAGGATTGGGGAATGGATGAGGGACTAGAGTAGACTTACAGTTGTTCTACTGTAGACTTGTGATCCTAGCAATTGAAGAACTTTTCTCAGGGATGTGGAAGCAGTGGCCACTGGAGGCTCTGAGGGGAAGGAGACGGAAAAATAGGTGTAATTTGGGAGCATTTTGGGGACCTGGAAATTATCCTGAATGAAATTTCAATGACAGATACTGTCCATTATATATCACATAACTTGCAAAACTGTGCAGAAGAGAGTATAAACTATAATCTTTGCTTAGTGGCAATGCTCCAAGATGTGTTCATCAACTGTGACAAATGTACCACACTAATGAAGGATGTTGCTAATCTGGGAAAATGTGGGAGGGCTAGGGAGTGGGGCATATGGGAATCCTCTTTATTTTTGTGTAACATTTATGTGATCTAAGTTACTTTTATTTTTTTTTTTAGATTTATTTATTTATTTATTTATCCCCCCCTTGCTGCTTGTGCTTGCTGTGTCCATTTGCTGTGTGTTTTTTTCTCCGTGTCTGCTTTTCTCCCCCTTGCTGTGAGGTCCCGCTGCATCAGCCCACCGCGCCGCGCTGGCTGGCCTGCCCTCACAAGGAGGCCCCGGGAAGCGAACCCGGGGCCTCACACATGGTAAACGGGGGCTCTATCGATTGAGCCACACCCGCTTTCTGTTG
>JAQZBX010000497.1:0-34184 GCA_029593785.1 Cabassous unicinctus | reverse complement strand
AAACGGGAGCTCTATCGATTGAGCCACACCCGCTTCCTAAGTTACTTTTAAAAAATTAAAATAAAAGAGTATATTAAAAAAGGAAACAATGGTCTAGGTTGCTGAGTTCAATTATTTTTAACACAAATTTTCCATCCTGTGTTAGTTAAAACAAATATTTATCCTGATTTTTCAACATAGGAGTAAATACCAAATATGTTCAACTGAGGTATCATTACAGATAATCTGATAATACCTTCATCTTTTATGGCTGAAAATGTAAATTCACACCTAAACATGTTTCATTCTTTAAAAAAATGAACAGTCTTGTTACTAATTATCAAGAGAAGGTCTAGGACAACTAGCAACATATGCAATTAAGAGTTGAATGGGGTTTTGATTCTAGGTCTAATATTTATCCCATGAGATATGCAGTCATTTCTAGGTAAGAACCAAGGTAGATATAAATCTGCCTCATCCATGAGATAAATATAAATAAATAAATAAAAAACAATTATGAGCATTGTTTTTCCTGAAATAACTTCTTTTTAAAAAATTTTTACTTTAAAATAAGAGATTTGTAAGGACTATTTGTAAGAATTACTTCCACCCAACTTTGCTCTTCCTCTGTTAGGCCCTGTTAATCTTATATTACCTTGCAGCAATAGCCAATTGATCAGAATAGAAATCAGTTAGCAGCTATGGTCAGAAGCTAAACACAAAATCTAGATCCCCACAAACTGGAATTTTCCAGTTTTATTGCAGACTCAGGAGGGTAGTAGAATGAACTTAGCTGCATTTTAGTTCACTATAATAGTGAAATCTATACCTCTGGGTGGGATTTAGACACTGTTTTCTGTACATGTGATGTATTATCAAGCATGTTACAGAATGCAGTGCTATAGAGCAGGTGCAAGATGCAACCCCTCCCTACCTGTCTATCTTGTAACCCAACCACTTGAACTCCACCCTTAAAGAAGCCAGTATAATGTTACTACTTTTGCTGTTTGGGGAGGCTGATTTGAGTCATTCCCCTTATATTTTGCAGCTGAGCAGGTAAGTAAGCCTAGAAAGAAAGGATCCCCATGCCAGACTGATATAGGAAGCTCTGAGAGACAAGCCCAATGCCAGGATATAGCTGAGATCAGAAGAAGCTGGGCCCACAAAGCATTAAGAGGAAGGAGGAAGGAGAGAACAGGCAGAGATTGCCTGAAATCTTGCTTCAACATGTGGCAGCTGACTGTATTAGTCAGCAAAAGGGGAGCTGTTGGAAAGTATAAGCAATCTGTTGGCTTTTATGAAGGGTATTTATTTGGGGTAGAAACTTACAAAGTCCTAGAGTGTTCAACATAAGGTTAGTTCCTCACCAAGGTCTGTTGCCATGTGTTGAAGAAAGATGGTAGATACTTTGGTGAGGGTTCAGCCTTCCTCCTTCCTCTTAAGGTTCTGTGGGCCCAGCTTCTTCTGATCTCAGCTGTAGGCTGAAGGGATCATTTCTTTCTGGGCTCAGCTGCTCTGGTCTCTTCACAAGGTCAGCTGTAAACTAGCAGGCAAATGTTTCATCTCTCTTCCCAGGGCTGCAGGATCAAAGCTAAAAAGTTCTCTCCTCTGCTGTGTCTACAGAGCTCTCTCTATTCTTCAGTGTCTTCTCTTATGTGTTTTCTTCTGTGTAAGTGTCTGTTTATATAGCCAACCAAGTTAGTGAGGACTCAACCCTGACCATGTCCTAATGATGTGGTCAAATCCAAGCCCTAATCTTAAAATAATTGAGTACTGTAAAAACTTTGAATTTAATACAATCACACCCTGAGAAACAGACCAGTTTACAAACATAAACTATATCTCTTTTTGGAATTCATAAATAATATCAAACTGCCACACTGACTTTGGTGAGAAAGTATCTCATATGGTGCCTTGAGTTGGGCTTTTTAGGTCCTTATAACTGTAAAATTTTACCACAAATAAATACTCTTTTAAAAAGTACAGATTTCTGGTACTTTGCATCAGCACCCCTTTGGCTGACTAACATAGTGCCAAAATAGAAAATGGCAACTTAAGTGGTAGTAAAATCACATGGTGCATTGGCAGACCCTTCCCACATCCCTCATCAGCTCATCAAGGAGCTATCTCATGCTCCCAATGCAAGTCCCAGATCCTAGTTCTGGAAACAGCAGAGTAAACCTTGTGCACATACTGGCTGAATGCATATCTCAGATAACTTCAGGTGGTGACCTGAAGTTCTGAATCAGAGCTCCTTTCAGGTTTAATATCCCAGAGCATTATGAAAGAGCAATCAGGTCACAGCTGTGTAAAGGAGTGTAGTAGACACTGGGATATGCAGTGTGCAAAAAGGGACCAGAAAATAAACTGTTTCCTAAGGACAGGGGTTTGGTAGGATCTGCATGTATGCAAGCCCAGAGGTAAGATCCATGTGCAGAGAAGACTGGGAACTCTGCTACACTTTAGCCTGAGTATTCCTTAGATGCATTACTAGGCAGCCTTAACCACAAAGAAGAGCAGTCCCAGAGACTAATCTGAAAAGACCATGAAGGGTGTTTTCTTTTTATTTCTATTTGTTATCTCTTGATATTCAAGTAAAACTCTTTTTATTATACAAGAATGGATACCTCAGTGACTAATTTCCCAGAAGTAACATATGAAAATATTAAAATGTACAGTGTGCAGCAAGATTACCAGATATGTAAACAAAAACAGGAAGTAATGGTTCATGAAAAGAGCCAAAAGGAACAATTATAATCCAACAAAAACAAAGTTCACATTTTGGAAAGACCAAGTAAAAATAGTAAGAATATTATCTTAAATATTCTCACAGAGCTAAAGGAAAACATGAATAAAAAAACTAAAGCAAATTAAGATAACAATAGATAAACTAAAAGGCAATTTCCCAGAAGAAACACAAATCATAAAAAGGAACCAAAGAGAAATACTGGAGAAGCAAGACCATAGTAACAGAAATTTAAAAATTTCCTAGAGGAGTTCAACAGCAGATTGTAGCTTACAAAAGAAGTAATTTGTTAACCTTAAGATTAACAAATCAAAATTATGCAGTCTAAGGAGAAGAAAGAGGGAAAAATGAAGAAAAGAGAAGAGACTCCACTATTCTTGTGGGATACCATCAAGCACACCAATATACAGATTATGGGAATCCCAGAAGGAAAAGAGAGGCAGAAAGGGGCAGAAATATAATTCAAAGAAAAATTGGCTGAAAAATCCCCTAACTTAACTAAAGACCTGAATATACACATTCAAAAAGTACAATGAACTCCAAATAGCATAAACTTAAAGTGATCCACATCCAGACAATTTATAATCAAACTGTCCAATGCTATAGACAGAGAAACTGGGAAGAGACAAGAAAGAAGAATTGTGCCATGTACAAGGAAATCTCAATAAGATTAAATGCAGTTTTTTGTTCAGAAACCATGGAAGCAAGAAGGCAGTGAATGACATTAAACTTCTGGAAAAATGCCAATTTAAGAATTCTGTATCCAGCAAAACTAACTTACAGAAGTGAGGAAGAAATTTAAAAAAAAAAAAAAAAGCTGAGGGAGTTTGGGACCACTAGACTGGCAATATAAGGATAAAGGGAGTTCTTCAATTTGAATGAAAAGGACATTAGCCAATAGGTAAACAGAAATGAAGTATAAATGTCAGTACTCTTGCATTTTTGGTGTCTAATACCACATTTTACTTTTATCAGTATCTACAAAGCAAATGTATAAAAAGTCATGGTAAATCTGTGGCTTTGCATCCATAAAGTATAAAGATGTAATCTGTGACAAGAACTACATAAAGAATGGGAACAAATGTTTATAGGAACACAAAATGTGTGTGCTACTGAAGCTGCTAGCAGCAAATCAATGTTTGTTATAGATTTAGGATGTTAAACAATTTAAGCCCCATAATGACTAAAAATGGCAGAAGAATATGGAATAAAGGAAGTGAGTAGGAATGCAAAATTGTTTATGACAGATCATCTAAGTAAAAAATATGAAGAAATGAAAGAACTGGGGGAATAAATGGTAAAAGGCTTACAAAAAACAAATAAAAAAGTAAATCATGCATTCAGTACTATTTTAAATACAACTGGCTTAAACTCTTCAGTCAAAAGGCAGAGATTAGCAGATGGAAAATAAAGCATGATATATACATATATACACACATACACACTGTTTAAAAGTGTACTCTACAAGAAACCCAACTTATATTCAAAGACACAAGAAGGTTGAAAGTGAAAGGATAGAAAAAATATACCATGCAAATAGTAACCAAATTAAATAGGGATAGTTAAATTATTATCAGCCAAAATAGGCTTAAAGTGAATTGTTGCTAAAAAGGACAAAGAAGAACACTATATGTTGAAAAAGCTTGTCAACTAATCAAGAAGATATAATGATTATTAAACTATATGCACCTAATACCAGAGCCAAAAAATTTATGGAGTAAACATTGACATCTTAAAGGGAAAATGGATGGTTCTATACTAATAATAGGAGACTGGAATAAGATAATTCCAATTTATGCTAGAATATCCTGACAAAAGACCAATGAGTGGATGGAGGATGCACTGCCACTGAATTAAGTGCCCTCCCACTGTGAGTGGCTGTGGGTCTGCAAGTCCTAGCCCCATGTTCTCCTCAGGTATTGGCCCAGCCATCAGTTTGGGACCCTGCTGCTGATGGTGGCTACAGCAAATGTGAAGGAGGCTGCTGCTGACCCAGGGGTAGATGTGGACTAGGGGGAGGCTGCCTGACTGGTGCAGCCTGGTGACCCAAGACAGCAGCCCCCAGCCCAGGACAGACCATGAACCCTGACATGGACCTAGTGGTGGCAGGCCTGGACTGCTTGGTGGTCCTGCTGTCATTCCAACAGTCTTTTGTTTTTTTGCAGGCTCTGTAGTGTGACTTGCCTGTATGGCTGGGCGGAGGTACTCAGTATCAACCCTCAGCCCAGGTCATCCTGCCTGTGAAGTCTTCTCTGCCTATACCCACTATCTCCTGAGTATCAACATTGTTCATTACTTGATGCCTGAGAAAAGCAAGAAGGAGGTGAAGAGGGAAGTCTGAATTTTGCTCAAAGCTCATCTTAACCAGATGTCAATTGATAAATTATGTTTCTCCTTTGCGTCCCACTGTGATGCTACAACATCTGAAAACTTCAAACACAAATTTCCTACTCAGCCATCCAGGTTTATCTCCCATTTTCTTAAAAGAAAATCTGATCTCTAAAAATACTGCTGACTATTTAAACTTGAGGCCTATCAGCATCCAAAGAACTAAAAGGAAAATCAGCCATTGTTTAACCGAGAGCGTCATTTCAGTAGTTGGAGAGTTAGTGTTTCTTGTGAAGAGGTAGATGGCTGTCCTGTCATTCTGGTTTATGGGGCTCAGGACATAGGAAAGTCAATGTTTAATAGATACCTGATTAACCAGTTGTTAAATACAATTTCCTGTGTTGACTATAATGGAATATAATGGGGCAGACAGAATTTACTCCTCCTTGTTGCATTTCTTTACTTAATGTTACAGAACCAATTCTGGGACCACCTTTTACCCACCAGAATGCCACAAAAAAAATGGTGTATTATGGGAAGACTGCTTTTAAATAAATCATATTAATATACTAAAACATGTGTTCAGCTCTTATAAGAGAGAATCTCCTCTGATCATCAACACAATGGGATGGGTGACAGGAAATGGGATTTTACTTCTCATGGTTATTATCTGATTTCTGTCTCACATGCTGTTCAGTTCAGTTCTGCCCAGAGTGGATACGTGCGAAAACTCACCCTCAACTATGTGGACAGTGTTGGTTTGCACACAAAAAACAAATGCAAAGTCAGAAATAAAGGTTCCAAGCTTTCAGAAGCAGAAAACTTGGAATTTGCTGATCAAGAAAAAGAGTTTCCAATTGTGTTTACTGTATACAAACTGATGTCCATTGAATCAGTTTTTGCATTTAGAAAAACTCCATGAAACAGAGAATTACATAACAAAATTCTTTGTGAATTGGCAGTGTTGGGTTACCTTGTCTAGTTGTAGTTCCCAAACCCAAAATCAGTTTATCCTTTACATGGTCTGACACCATATCAGGTCCCTTTCAATGTAGTCATGCTCCAGATCAGCCACACAGATGTCACTCCCAACCATATCACATACTCTGTGAACACCAGCTGAGTTGGTCTTTGCAAGACTCAGACAACATCCAAGGATATGCACAGGGGTCCATCTTGCTCACCCAGACTCCAATCTGTGATTGTTTGGGAATTTGTAGAGTGACTGACATGGAGAAGAGGCTTTACTACACTGTCACCCCTTTGCCCCCAGAAATGTTGAGAGACGTGAACTGCCTGATGGTCAGAGCCATTTCCATTCCACAGTGTGTCTTCATGAGCCAGCAAGGGATTTAAGGGACAATACCTTATATCAAAATAGATTATATACAAAAAGACAAAATAAAAAAAAGCAGATTATAATTATTCATTCGCTGGAGTAAGACAATTGGATCAAGGGAACCTGAACAAATATATGAAGAGAAAAGGCACCTGAAACTTTAATCTATCAAGAAATAAACTGATGCTGATGTTTTTAATCTGGGGGATAAAAAGACCTATAAGGAAATAGAGGAACTGAACAATATTAAGAAACATTTAAAGCTAACAGACATGAATATCACAATTCATTCAACAACAGAACACATATTTCTAAAAAATGTAAATGGATCATTCCCAAAGACAGATCACATGTTAAGGCACAAAAATGGTGTCTATAAATTTGAAAAGATTGAAATCATATAAATTATCTTCTACAAACACAATAGAAAGAAACAGGAAATCAATAATAGAAAGAGATTGGAAAATACAAGAAGATGTGAAACTTGAACAATTCAGTCTTTTAAAAAGAATGAATTAAAGAAGAAATCACAAAGGAAATTAGGAGATATCTTGAGATGAAAGAAAAACAAAACACAACATATATGGTACACAGAGGAAAGTATATAGCTCTAAATCCCCACATTAAAAAGAAGGACAATACCAGTACACTCATCTCTGGCATGCCTTCCCAGAATATCCCTGTAGGCAGAGGCAAATTAAACACAGGTAAAGCAATGCAAGAAACAATCAAATCAAACAGTTCTGACCAAAAGGATTACCCACTAAAACACATACAATTGAGTACCCAGGATGGGGAAAGTCTATTCCAAAGGGAGTAGAGGAGACATACCTATAAGTGGGGGAATTTCTAAGGCCATGACCACATGTCCAGGAAAAGATTCAGGCTCAGAAAAGAATGACAGGAGCCTGTATTGTTGCTTCATGCTGATGTATTAGGAAGGAGGGCCAAACTGAAGAACAACACAAAACAACATAGAGCCAACTTGCAAAGACTGTAAAAGATGTTATCTGTTTTGGTTTGCTTGTTTTATTAGCAACTGGAAATGAAGGAAAACTCTGCCAATCATTAATTGGATACAAAAGTAAGGAACAGACAGCTTAGAGACTAAATCCAAGAGTTATCCCATTAAAATGTTAAAATGCACAATGTGCAACAAAAGATTACAAGACAAAGAAACAGGAAAGTATAGCTTATCTCAAGGAACAAGATAAAATTTCAGAAACCATCAATGAATATCAAACTATGGACCTTTGAGCCAAAACTTAAAAAAAAATTCTACAAACTCAAAGAGCTAATAGACTAGTGGAAAGCAGAAATAAATAAAGGATATCAGGAAAACAATGATTGGATTGCATGAGATTCTTAATAAAAAAGAAATTTTTAATAAGGAAACAAATGCAAATACTGGAGTTGAAAACCACAATAAATGAAGTGAAAAAGGCCTTAGATGGTTTCATCAAAAGATTAGAGCTGAGAGAAGAATCAAGGAACCTAAAAGATAAGACAACTGAAATGATTCACACTGAAGAGCAGAAAGCAAAAGAATGACACATTGAATAGAACATAGCAGACAAATGAAACAATGCCAAGGTGCCAATATATGAATTATGGGAATCCCAGAAGAAGAAGAAAGGAGAAAGAATATTCAAGGACTAATGGCAGAACACGTGCCAATTTTAATAAAGAAAGTGAATATACACATTACAGAAGTCCAAAAACATAAACAGGATAAACTCAAAGAGAACCATGCTCACACATACAGTAGTCAAACTGTTGCATGCCAAGGACAAGGACAGACTTCTGAAAGCTGCAAAAGCTTTATACAAGGGTTACCCAACAAGATTAAGTGCCTATTTCTCATCAGAAATTTTGAAAGCTAAGAAGTCACTGGGATGAAATATTTAAAGTGCTGAAAGAAAAGAAGGGCCAACCAAGAATTTTATATCTTGTGAGACAGTCTTTCAAAAATTTAGAAGGGATTGATATATTCCCAGATAAATGAAAGCTGAGGGAGTATGTCATTACTAGATTTGCCCTACACTGAAAGCTAAAGGGCATTCTTGAAAATAAAAGTAAAGGACACTAGCCAGTGGATCAAAGACACATAAAGAAATTAAGATCCCTGATAAGGAAGTCATATTGATAACTATAAACAACAGTAATATATTCTATTTTACTATGAGTAACTCTACTTTTGACTTCCTAGGGTTTCTAAAGTGCAAATTCATAAAAAGGAATGATAAATCTAGAGGGTTGGATGTACAATAAAAATATAATTTGTAACAAGAACAACAAAAGATGGTTGACATAGGATTTAGGAATTTAAATTGGAAAAAATCAAACATGACTGTTAAAGATTTGGGATAATAAATTTAAGTCCCATGGTAAACTCAAATAAAATATCTGAAAAACATATACAAAAGGAAATGAGAAGGGACTCAATCTTGTACACTAAACAAAATCAAATAAATATGGAAGTAAGCATTAGCAGGAGAACTGAGGATTGAAAAGATACAACTTAAAAAGGACAAGCATTGCAATGACAGATACAGGTCATTATATATTTTGTCATAACTTACAGAATTGCATGGGACAGAGTGTAAACTATGATGTAGACTATACTCCATGCTTAATGGCAATGCTTCAATATGTGTTCATCAATTGTAATAAATGTATTACACTAATGAAGGATGTTGTTAATGTGGGAAAGTGTGGGAAGGGGAGGGAGCTGGGCATATGGGAATCCCCTATACTTTTTATGAAACATTTATGTAATCTAAAATGTCTTTAAAATAAATAAAATTTCAAAAGAACAAATAGAAAAATGGGAGGAAAAATTCCTACATTATCAGTAATACCTTAAGTGTAAATGGCTTAAACTCTCCATTCAAAACGCAGAGATTAGAAACATGGATAAAAAAGCATAATGCAAGTATATAAACTTTACAAAACATTCACCCTAAATTCAAAGACAAAAGTAAGTTAAAAGATTGAAAAATAATCCATGCAAATAGTAACCAAAAGAGAGCTGGAGTAGCTATATTAATATCAGGTAAAATAGAATTTAAGTCAAAAACTGACAGAAGGACAAAAAATAGTATATACTGCTAAAGAATTGATTGAATAAGAAGATATAATAATTATAAATATATTAACCTGTGGTAGTTTAGGACTGCATGTACTCCAGAAAATCATATTCTTAAACCTGGTCCATTCCTGTGGGTGTGAGCTTATTGTAGGTGGTACTATTGATTAGATTACTTCAGTAAGGCATAACCCAGAGTGGGTCTTAATCCTCTAACTGGAGTCCTTTATAAATAGGATGAATATACAGAGAAAAAAGGCCACAGATGTAAAGAGAAACCCCTAGAGACTGAGAGAGCAGTCCTGAAAGACAGAGGCTGGAAATTGGCAAAGCACAGAGGCACAGACAGAGGAAGACACAAAATCTCAGAGAGAAAGCCACAGATGGAGCAGCCAGAAGCTGAAAGCAATGGAGCCTAAAGGAGAAGGCAGAGACCAGCAGATACCACCATTGTGCCCTGCCATTTGACACAATTCAGTATCACTGGCAGCCAAACTTTGGGGAAGATAAAATAGGAAGCATATGTACAACCTTGTGTTAGGTCATGGTTTCTTAGACTTTACACCCAATGCATGAGGAACAAAACAAAAAAAATAGATACATAGGTCTTTATAAAAATTAAAAGCTTTTGTGCTTCCAAGGAATTTATCATGATAGTAAAATGCCAACCTACACAATGGGTGAATATATTTGGAAATTATGTATCCGATAATGGTTTAATATCAAGCACATATGAAGAAATCCTTCAATTCAGCAACAAAAAGACAAACATACTAATTTTTAAATATGCAACACTTGAATAGAAATTTTTCCAAAGATATATAAATGGTCAAAAGCTCATGAAAATATAATCAACATCATTAGCCATGAAGGAAATACAAATAAAAACCACAATGAGGAAAGTGATGTGGCTCAAGTAGTTGGTCACCTGCCTACCACATGGGAACTCCTGGGTTTGGTTCCCAGTGCCTCCTAAAGAAGATGAACAAGACAGTAAGCTGATGTGATGGGCTGTCATGGCGAGCTGACACAAGATGACATAACAAAGGAGACACAACAAAAGACACAAGGAGGGAGCGGATGTGGCTCAAGTGATAGGGCACCTCCCTCCCACATTGGACGTCCCAGGTTTGGTTTCCAGTGACTCCTAAAATGAAGATGAGCAGACACAGAGAGCACACAGTGAACATACACAGAGGACAGACAGCAAGTGCAAAACAATGATTGGGGTGGAAATAAATAAATATTTTTTAAAAATTTTATTTATTTTTATTTTTTAAAAGATACTTAGATTAAACAAAAGTCACATAAAAAATATAGGGGATTCTCATATACCCCACTTCCCACACCTCCCATATTTTCCCACATTAACAACATCCTTCATTAGTGAGGTACATTCATTGCAATTCATGAGCACGTTTTGGAGCATTGCCACTCTGCATGGATTGAAGTTTATGTAGTTTACCCTCTCTCCCACCCAATTCTGCAGGTTATGGCAAGATTTATAATGGCCTGTATCTGTCATTCAGGATAATTTCCAAGTCCCGAAATTGCCCCTGTATTACACCTGTTTTTCCCTCTCCCTGCCCTCAGAACCTCCAGTGGCCACTGCCTCCACATCAATTAGGCTTCTAGGGAGTGTGTGAGTGTTCAATTTGCCATAGTGTGTTATATCAGTGGGTGGAGTCCCACATAATGAGTGGCAAGGTGGTGGACTCCCATCCTGAGGAGGCCCACTGTGTTCTCAAATAGAGGGGCAGGAGTCTCTTGAGAGCATGGGCAGTGCCTAATAGGGGAGGGTAGCCTAGTATGTCAAGCCCTCAGTGTTGTTGCAAGTAACTATGAATTTTTTCCTTCAAGGAGTGAAGCCTGGTGGTTGCTGTGAGTTCCGAGGTGAGTAGGAGGGAGGAAAAGAATAGATGGAACAGGGGGCATTTTGGGGGAGATGGAAGTATTCTACATGATCTTGCTATGATGGATACAGGACATGTTGAATTGCATCAAAGTTTATAAAACTATATGGTCCAAATTGTAAATGATAATGTAAACCATTTACCATGGTTGGTAGCTATGTTTCAATATTTATACATCAGTTGTAAAAAATGTATCATCCACATACACAATGTTATTAATAGGGGAAGGGGGAAAGGGGGAGAATGTTGGGTATGTTGGAGTCCCCTGTATTCAGTCAATGACCTTTCTGAAACCCAAAACTTCTTTGAGGACAAAATGAATAAAATAAAATTAATATGTAAGACACTGGGGGAGTAAACAGAAGACAATGTTACTGTACATATAGGACAACAGATCTTACAGTGATGAAAGGGAAAATGTTAAAAAAAGTTTTAAATATTTGTTCATTATTTTTATTAAAATAAATCTTTAAAACAAAAACCAAAGTGATATATCATTTCACACCTACCAGAACGATCATTAAAAATAAAGAGAAAAGTACAAATGCTGAAGAGGTTTGCTGGTGGTAATGTGAAATGGTATAGCCACTATGGTAGTTTGTTGGTACTTCAGAAAGTTAAGTATAGAATTCCGATATGACCGAGCAATCCCAATTTTAGGTATATTTCTAAAAGAATTGAAAGCAGGGATTTCAATGTTTGCAAACCAATGTTCACAGCAGTATTGTTTCAAACTGTCAAAAGATGTAAGCAACCAAGTACACATCAACTGATTTGCAGATAAACAAAATGTGGTGTATATATATACAATGGAATATTATTCAACTGTTAAAAAGAATGAAGTTCTGATACATGCAAAAAGATGGATGAACCTGAGGACATCATGCTGAATGAAATATGCCAGATACAAAGAGGACAAATAATGCATGACCTCACTAATCTAAAACAATTAGAATAAGCAAACTCATAGAGTCAGAATCTAGAATATAGGTTACCATCGGATGAGATGGGGTAGGGAATGGGGAGTTAAGGTTTAAAATGTAAAGAGTTCCTATTTGAAATGATGGAAATGTTTTGGTAGTGGATGGTGGTGATGGTAGTACAACAATGTAAACATAATTAACATATATATCTGAATGTGGATATATATTAGTCTGCCAAAGGGGTGCTAATGCAAAGTACCAGAAATCTGTTGGCTTTTATAAAAGGTATTTAGTTGGTGTAAAAACTAGTTACAAGGCCCTAAAGAGACCAACTCAAGGCTGCTTTCTCACCAAAGTCAGTTGCCAAGTGTTGAAGCAAGATGGCGGGTGATCTCTGCCTGGTCTCTCCATCCTGGCCTTCCCATTCCTCTTAAGGCTCCATGGGGGTGAATGGCTCATATCTCTTCCTGGGGCTTTAGCTGTTTGAGTCTTCTCATTTCTGTCACATGGCAGGCAGCATCAAAATGACAAATTTCTTTCCTCTTCTGTGTGTCTTTTGAGTGAGTGTCTGTTTATATCAGCACACCAAGGGGACAAGGAATCAACCTGAGTCATGTGTAATCTTAGCAGGTAATTTAATCAAGGGCTCCTCAACTGAATCTACTATAAACAAAGGCATTAAACCCAGAAGAGTAGATTAGTTTATAAGCATAATCTTTCTTTTTTTGGGATTCATAAATAATCTCAAACTGCCACAGGATAAAAGGGGAAATGTTAATTGTATATAAGGTACTAGAATAAAAATAAAAATAAAAAATCCATGAAACTTCACTACACAAACATTGTACCCTAAGTTAAACCTTGGACTATATTAAATAATACAATTATTTTTAAAATGTGATTTCATCCATTGTAACAAATGTAATAGTGGGTTATATAGGAACCCTATATTTTATACATGACTGTTTTGTAAACCAAAAACTTCCACTTCTCTAATTAAAAAAAATGAAGAGGGAACAACTGAGTCAAATGTAGCTGATGGAGTAAATTAGATGGGGATAAAATGATCTTTTTGGAGTAATGAAAATGATTTAAGAAATTAATTACAGGGAGAATTGTGGGAACATGCCTGATGGGGTAGGCAGATAAAGCCCAGCACTCAAACAACTGAGATGCCACCAAGGGCTGCCTTGTTGACCTGCTTTGGGGTACTGCAGACCAGGACACTGCTTCATAACTCCCAGGAGAGTTAGGGACAGAGAGGAAGAGACTAAGCAGCAAGCTGTGAGTTAATAATCTTCCTCACCACCATGAAGGGATCCCCTCCCCCACCCACAAAATGTCAAGCAAGGGTAAAACCCCTGGCAAATTGTATCTGTCTGAAAGAAAAGCAGACATCTTCCTCCTGGCCACCTCCTTTAAATATATATAGAGTGGGGGGCGGGTGCTCTGGGTCATCTAGGAGGATACTGGAAAGATAAGGAAGCCAAAGAAAAATCTTGAGTTTCTCACCCCTGTGGCTAGAAATGGCACATATACCCCACCCTCAGGACAAGGAGCCTAGGTGGAGCTGCTGGCTCCCTCCTCCAAATGGAGTGTGACAGCAACCTCACTGGGAGGAGGAGAGGTCTGGGAGCATGGAGAGTGGTTTCTTTGTGGTTCTTTTAGACAGTTGAGCCCCCTTGGGTGTCAGAAGCTACCCTGATGTGACAGGGATAGGTGATGGGGATCTCCTCAGGCAGGCTGCCATGCCCAGTAGCCTATGTAAAGAGAGGAATTACATTAGAAATGAGGCAGAGATAACAGACTAAACAGCTGAACTGCAAAGAATCTAAACTGCCTGAGGAAAAAGGGGCAGATAGCCTTCTGAAAGGCTTTCTAACCCAAGGAGACAGATTAGCTCAGTGGAAAAATTCTGGCCTACCATATACAATGTCCCTGGTTTGATCCCTGGCTCCTCTATCAGGAGTGATACAGGAGTATCAGGCATGCAGCTGAAACTTTATGACATGAAATATATTAACATTCTCTTTGTATTAGCTTTTTTGGATCTCTTGTTTAAAAAAAAAACATTCCTCTTTTATTTTCCTTATTTTACTCACTAAAACCTGGCTTTAAACCTGCAGAGGACAGGCTGCAGGGTGATTGACTGGTAAATAGCAGCAGCCTGAGAAGATCCCTAGGGATCTAAGAGAAAAAGCTCTTTTTTCAAGTGTATGATTGTTTTGTGATTTTTGGGGGGCTTCTTCCACTTTTTAAAAAAATAAGCAGCTGCTTTTTTCTTCTTCCTGTTTCCCCTTCCTTTGTTTCTCTCTTTGTGTTTGTTTTTTCTATTTTATTTTGTTTACCAATTTTTCTACCTATGCTATTTTTTTTTCTCTCCTTCATCTTTATAGTTTCTGTTTTCTGTTGTTCTTTCATTCCACCTCTTTTTGCTTGGTCTTCAATTTTTCTTGTTCTCATTTCTCTCTCCCTCCTACATTCTCTGTTTTCTTTCTTTTATTATATTTTTTTCTTTCTTTCCCTCTTTTACCTTTTCTTTTCCCCTCTTCTCATGATTCTGGCCTTTTAAGTTATTCTATACTTTTCTCTATTCTGTTTCTTGTTTCATTGTTTCTTTTCCACATTTCTAATCTCATTCTTCTATACTTCTTACTCAGGTTAATTATTCAATTTCCTAGATCTTGTATAGTCCCTCTCCTACCTTACACTGTGATTACTACTAATATTTGTTTTCTCTTTCTATCTTTTCCTATTTTTCTGGTCCTCACTTTCTTTTCAAGGGAACATAGGCAACAGCAATGAAATAGAATAAGAGGAAAGAAGTGTCAAAGTGAAACCTTACCACACTTAAAAACAACAAAATAAAACCATAGAGTAGACAGAGAAGCTAATCAACCTCTACAACTGAATAAACCCAACAAGAAAAACAGATGCCTAGACACCAACAAAAAATTGCAAGTGATACTAAGAAACAGGGAGACATGGCTCAGTACAATGAACCAAGTGAAAAACAAGAGGAGATGCAGATTATAGAAAAACTAATCAGAGCTGTTCAAATGAATATCATGAATCAACTTAATGAAGTGAAGGAAGAGATTAAGGATATTAAGAAGACACTGGGAGAACATCCTAAAGAAATTGTAAACATGCATAAAAAATAATGGCTATGATGATGAATGGCACAATTCAAGAAATCAAAAATATACTGGAAGAACATAAAAGTGATTTGAACAGGCAAAAGAAAGAATTAATGATGTGGAAGACAGTATATCTGAAATCAAACAGATAGTAGAACAGATAGATTTTTTTAAAAAAAGAAAAATTCCATCAAGGAGTTAGGGATTTGAACAAAAACACGAAATCACAAACATATGCATTATAGGCATCCCAGAAGGAGAAGAAAAGGGAAATGAGACAGGCAGAAGGAGTGTTGGAGGAAATAATGGCTGAAAACTTCCCAAACCTATTGAGGGAGAGAGATGTACATGTCCAGTAGGCACAGCACCCCCGAAACAGTATAAATACCAACAGGCCTACTACAAAACATATACTTGTCAAACTGTCCAATGCTCAAGACAAAGAGAGAATACTGAAATCAACAAGAGAAAATAGAACCATCACATACAAGGAAAACTTGACAAGATTAAGTGCTGACTTCTCATCTGAAACCATGGAGGCAAGAAGGCAGGGGTATGATGTAGTTAAGGTGCTAAAAAAAAAAAGCACTTCCAGCCAAGAATTCTCTATCCAGCAAAGCTGGCATTCAAAAATGATGTAAAGTTCAAAATATAAAAAGATAAACAGAAATTAAAAGAGTATGTCAATAAGAAACATGCACTTCAAGAAATACTAAAGGGAGGTCTGCAGGTTGAAATGAAAACAGGAGAGAGCAAATTGGAGGAGAGTGTAGGAACAACTAAAAAGACAAAAATAGAAATAAAAACAACATATGACATACATAAACCCAAAGAATATATGGCTAATGTAAGTAATTCCTTTACAGTAATAACATTGAATGTTAATGGATTAAACTTGCCAGTCAAAAGACACAGATTGAGAGGTGGCAAGATGACATCAGTTTAAGTGGGTACTCATCATCTCTCTCACAAAAAATGGCTGAGTGGGGGCAAGATCCTGCCCCAGTGAGTTGTTTTGGGAACCCACAGAGCAGGAGGCTTCAGGGCATCGATCTGGAGGGAGCTTGACAAAGAGCTACATTGCTCAATTTAAAACCATGAGTTCATCTCCCCTGTGGCTAGAAATGGTGGATGGCTAAGCCCCACTCTCAAAGGAAAAAGCCTCTGTGAGCCCTGACTCCTGCCAGCCACCTAGCAGGAGGGAGTGTTCTCAGAGAGGGGGAGGTTTCTGGCAAACGGTAGAGAGGGGTTTCCTTTCTGTGGGTTTGGTTACCTGGACCCCCTTTGAGCTTTGAGGAGCATACTGACAGACTCAAGGTGGAACGAGGAAGAGGGGAGCATAGAATCTGATGAGGCAGCCTGATTTACCTAACCATGCATGGATAGAAAAACTTGGCCAGGGAGAGTGCAGTCAGGCAATTGACTAGTCCTGTGCTGAAAACTACTTGAAAAATTTCAAGTCCCCTAAGGGAGGCAGGCAGTAGGAAGTGCTTTATAAGCTTCCAAGAGCCTGTTTAGGGTCCCCTGGGAGAAGAGGGTGGTCTGGAAGAGGGTTGAGAGTCATTTTTCAGTGGGGAGTTCAGTCACCAGTGTCTCATTTGAATTTCAGAAGGGAATGTGTCCTGACCAGGAGAGGAGAGAGGGAATCTGCTTACACAGGCTATTGCATCTGGCCACCCTGGGAGAGAAAGAAATAAGAATAGAAAGGAGTCAGGGACAGACAGGCTCCTAATCAGCAGGAATCTACCCAACTGCAGAGTCAAACCTGCCAGAGGGAAAGTGACTGGATAGGTTTCTGAAGAGTTAACAGACCCAATGAGAAAGTTTAGCTCAGTGGAGGAGTCTCCACCTTGAATATATGAGGTCTCTAGTTCAATTCCTGGCTTCTCTAGCATAGTGATCCACCTGCATATCAAACATCCAGCTGATACTTTGGGACAGGGAGAACATAGGCATTATTTTTGTATTAGCTTCTCTTGGGTATCTTATTTTTCCTTAAAAAGGGTACTTTTTAAAAAAAACTTAACTTAGTTTACTTGCTAAAACCCACTTCAAAACCTGCAGAGGACAGGATGAAGGGTAACTGATTGATGAACACTGTCATCCTGAGAAGCTCCACAGGAGCCTAAGAGGGAAGGCTGTTTTTCCCTAGTTTGTGTTTGACTCATTGCTTGTGTGTTTGTTTGTTTTTTTGTTTATCCTTCCTATTTCTTCCCACCCACCTCCCTTTTTAAATTAGGTGTTGCTGGCTTGTTTCTTGTTTGCTGTGTTTCTTTTTCCTTGATTTCCCCTTTTCTGTGTATATCAATTTTGTCTACCCATGCTATCTCTTTTCCTTCCTACACCTTTCTGTCTTCGGCTTTCTGTTGTTGTTTTTATGTTGTATCTCTGTTTGTTTAGTCCTCAATTTTTTTTATTTTTATTTTTATCTCATCTATCCTGTTTTCTTTCTTTTATTTATTTATTTTTCTTTTTGTCTTTTCTTTCCTGTTTCCTTCTCCCCTCATCATTCTGGCCTTTTAATTCATAGTATATATTTTTCTCTATTTGGTTTCCCATTTCATTGTTGTAACCCCACTTTTTATTTCTATTACTCTATACTGCTTACATGAATTAAATATTCATTTTCCAAGGTCTTATATGGTTCCTCTTCTAACTTTTACTATTATTATTACTATTATGCTTTTTCTTTTCTTACCTCTTTCTTGTTCTCTGGTCTCCCTAATCTTTTTTCTTCAAGGGAACATAGACAACAGCAAGGAAATAGAATAAGAGGAACAAAGTGTCAAAGAGAAAACTTAACACATACACAAAAACAGCAACTAAATAAAACCCTAGAATACAGAGAGAAGATAATCAACTGAATAAATCTTTCAAAGTAAAAAGATGACCAGACAGGAACAAAAAATTACAAACCATACTAAAAAACAGGAAGACATGGCCCAGCCCAAAGAACAAACTGAAAACCAGGAAGAGATGCAGAACATTGAACAACTAATCAAAGATGTGCAAACAAATATCATGGACCAACTTAATGAAGTGAAGGTAAAGATTAAGGAGATTAAGAAGGCACTGGGAGAACATCCTGAAGAAATTGTAAACTTACATAAAAAGATAATGGATATGATGGTGATGAATGGCACAACCCAAGAAATCAACAAGACACTGGAAGCATATACAGCATATTTGAAAAGGCAAAAGAAAGAATTAGTGATGTGGAAGACAGTACATCTGAAATCAGACCGATAGTAGAACAGATAGACAAAAAGATAGAAAAAATCCAGCAAAGACTTAGGGATTTGAATTACAACACAAAATACACAAACATACTCATTATAAGCATATCAAAGGGTGAAGACAAGGGAAAGGGGACAGACAGGAGGGGTGCTGGAGGAAATAATGTCTTAAAACTTCCAACCCTATTGAGGATGATGGATGTACATGTCCAGAAAGCACAGCACACCCCAAACAGTACAAATCCCAACAGGGCAGCTCCAAGAAATATAATTGTCAAACTTTCCAGGGCTCAAGACAAAAGAAAATACTGAAAGCAGCAAGACAAAAGAGAACCACAAAATATAAGTGAAGCTGAATAAGATTAAGTGCTGATTTCTCATCTGAAACCATGGAAGCAAGAAGGCAGTGGTATGACATAGTTAAGGTGCTAAAAGAAAAAACTTCCAGCCACGAAGTCTCTATCCAGCAAAGCTGGCATTTAAAAATGATGGACAGTTCAAAATATTCACAGATAAACAGAAACTAAGAGAGCATGCCAGTAAGAAACCTGCACTTCAAGAAATACTAAAGGGAGTTCTGCAGGTTGAAAGGAAAAAAAACTGGAGAGAAAAAGTTGGAGGAGAGTCTAAGAACAACTAAAAGACAAAAAGAGAAATAAAAATAACATATGACATACATTAACCCAAAGAAAATATGACTAATGTAAGTAATTCCTTGAGAGTAATAACACAATGTTAATGAATTAAACTCACTAGTCAAGAGACACAGATTGGCAGAATGGATAAGGAAATATGACCCATCTACATACTGTCTACAAGAAACCCACCTTAGACCCAGGGATTCAAGGAGGCTGAAAGTGAATGGCTAGAAAACAATCTTACAAGCAAAAACTAATCAAAAAAAGGGCAGGAGTGGTTATATTAATATCAGACAAAATAGACTTTAACTGCAAAACTATTGTAAGAGACAAAGACGGACACTATATATGAGTAAAAGGGGTAATCTGCCAAGAAAAAAGAACAATCATAAACATTTATGCAGCTTACCACAATGCCTCAAAATATGAGGCAAACACTGGAAAAATTAAGTGGAGAACTAGATGCCTTTGGCAGTTTGATATAGTTATGAATTCCAGAAATAGATATTGGATTATGTTTGTAAACTGGTTCACTCCTCTGGGTATGATTAAATTATGATTAGGGCTTTGATTGGGCCATGTCAGCAGCACATTGAGTACCCACCCCTTGGTGGGTGGGGACTCAGAGATAAAAGACATGGCAAAGGACAGAGGTGGAGTTCTGATGTTGAATTTTAATGCTGGAGCCTGTGGAAGTAAACACACAGAGGAGCTTGGTCGTGAGGAAGGAGAGAAGGCCCTGGGAAAAGAGATGAGCTGTTCACCTGACAGCTCATAGCTCCCTTGTGGAGAGAGGCAAAGCCTAGAAAGCCTCATATTCTAAACTGACATTGTGGACCAAGAGCACAGCAGCTGAGCCTGGAAAGAAACGGAGCCCCAGGAAGAGACGAACCATAGAAGCCTGAAATCTTGGCAGACATTGGCAGCAATCTTGTTCCAACACGTGGCAATAGACTTTGGTGAGAGATGTAACTAATACTTTATGGCCTGGTAAATGTAAGCTTCTACCCCAAATAAATACCCTTTATAAAAACTAACCAATTTCTGTTATTTTGCATCACCACCCATTTGGCTGACTAATACAGTGCCTCTACAATTATAGTGGGGTGCTTTAGTATACCATTATCACCATTAGACAGAACATCTCAACAGAAAATCAATAAAGAAACAAGACTTTAAATAATACATTAGAGGATCAGTACCTAACAGACATATACAGAACACTGCACCCAAATAGAGTCAGATATGCATTCTTCTTAAGAGCTCATGGATCATTCTCCAAGATAGACCACATGCTAGGACACAGAAAAATTCTCAATGAATTCGGAAAGATTGAAATTATACAAAGTAATTTCTCTGACCACAATGGAATGAAGCTGGAAATCAGTGAGGGCCAGAGAACCAGATTAGGCACAAAGATATGGAAGTTAAAAAACACACTCTTAAGACAAACAGTGGGTCAAGGAGGAAATCTCAAAAGAAATCTCTAACTGCCTTGAAATGAATGAAAAAAGACATCATATCAAAACCTATGGAATGCAGCAAAAGCTATACTGAGATTGAAACTCATAGCCATAAATGCATATATCAAAAAAGAAGGAAGAGCTAAAATCAAAGACCTAACTACACACCTGGAGGAATTAGAAAAAGAACAACAAATTAACCCCAAAGGAAGTAGAAAGATAACAAAGATTAGAGCAAAACTAAATGAAATAGAAAATAAGAAAGCACTAGAAAAAATAAACAAAACCAAAAGATGGATCTTTGAGTAGACCAATAAATTTGACAAACCCTTAGCTAGACTAATAAAGAAAAAAAGAGAGAAGATGTAAATACACAAAATAAGAAATGAGGAAGGGGATATCACCATTGACCCCACAGAAATAAAAAGTATCATAAGAAGATACATTGGAAAATTAAAAATAACAACAAGATGGCTAATTTAGAGGAAATGGACAAATTCCTAGAAACACAAAAGCAGCCTACATTGATGAAAGAAGAAATTGAACTCAACAGACTAATCACAGGTAATGATACAGAATCAGTCATCAAAAACCTCCCAAATAAGAAGGGCTCAGGACCAGACAGCATCACAGGTGAATTCTTCCAAACATTCCAGAAAGAAATGACACCAATCCTGCTTAAACTCTTCCAAAAAATAGAAGTAGAAGGAACACTGCCTAACTCATACTAAGATGCCAACACTACCCTAATACCAAAGGCAAACAAAGATGCCACAAGAATGGAAAATTACAGACCAATCTCTCTAATGGACTTAGATGCTAAAATCCTCAAGAAAATACGTGCTAATTGTATTCAACAACACATCAAATGAATTAAACACCATAAGCAAGTGGGTTTCATCACTGATATGCAAGGATGGTTCAACATAAGAAAATCAACCAATGTTATACACCACATAAACAGATCAAAAGAAAAAAACTCACATGATAATCTCTATAGATGCAGAAAAAGCATTTGACCACATACAGCAAATTTTCCAGATTAAAAAACTACAAAAGATAGGGATAGAAGAAAACTTCCTCAACATAATAAAGGGTATATATGAAAAATCACAGGTAACATCATATACAATGGTGAAATACTTAAAGCTTTCCCTCGAGGATCAGGAACAAGACAAGGATACCCACTATATCTGCTCCTATTTAACATTGTGTTAGAAGTACTTGCCCGAGCACTGAGGCAAGAAAAATATATAAATAATATCCAAATTGGAAAGGAAGATGTAAAAATTTCACTATTTGCAGACGACATGATCCTATACATAGAAAGCCCCGAGAAATATACAACAAAGCTTCTAGAGTTTATAAACAAGTTCAGTAAGGTTGCTGAATATAAGATCAATGTGCAAAATTGAGTAGCATTTTTGTACACCAATTATGAGCAATATGAGGTGGAAATCAAGAAAAAAATACCATTTAAAATAGTAACTAAAAGAATCAAATACCTAGCAATAAATTTAACTAAAGATCTAAATGACTTATACACAGAAAATTACACAACACTATTAAAGGAAATCAGAGAGGACTTAAAAAAATGGAAGAATATTTCCTGTTCATGGAAAGGAAGACTAAACATCATTAAGATATCTATCTTCCCCAAACTGATTTACAGATGTACTGCAATCCCAATAAAAATTACCACAGCATTTTTCACTGAATTGGAAAAACTAACTTTGAGATTTATTTGGAAGGGCAAGAGGCTCCAAATAGTCAAAAACATATTGAAACCAAAAAATGGAATTGGAGGAATCACACCACCTAACTTTAAAACATACTGCAAAGCTATAGTTGTCAAAACTGCATGGTATTGGCACAAGGATAGCCATACTGTTCAATGGAGCCAAATTGAGAGTTTTGATATAGATCCTTACATATACAGGCATCTGATATTCGACAAGCCCACCAAACCCAATCAACTGGGAAAGAATGGCCTCTTCAAAATTGGTGTTTGGAGAACTGGATATCCATATCCAAAGAATGAGAGAGGAACATTACCTTATACCTTATACAAAAATTAACTCAAGATGGATCAAAGATCTAAATTTAAGAGCCAATACTGTAAAGACCTTGGAAGAAAATGTAGGGAAGCATGTACAGGATCTTGTAATAGGAAATGGTTTCACGAACTTCACACCCAAAATACAAACAGTGAAAGAAAACATAGATAAATGGGACCTCCTCAAAATTAAAAACTTTTGCACTTCAAAGATATTTGTTCAGAAAGTGAAAAGGAAGCCTACCCAATGGGAGAAAATATTTGGCAACCATATATCTGATAGGGGCATAATATCCTGCATATATAAAGAAATCCTACACCTCAAAAATAAAAAGGGAAACAACCCATTTAAAAAATGGGCAAGTGATTTGAATAGACATTTCTCCAAAGAAGACACAAATGGCTAAAAACCACATGAAAAGATGCTCAACATCACTAGCTATTAGTGAAATCCTTGGGATTGGGGAAAGAATTAAAGACTTAATGATATTTTACAATAGACATATTGTGATTCTAGCAATGGAAGAAATTACAACATTGATGTGGAGCCAGGGGCCAATGGAGGCTCTGGGGGCAGGGAGAGGGAAAAATAATTGTAATACCAGGGCTTTTTCAGGACTGGGGATTCTTCCTGAAAGACATTGCAATGACAGATATAGGCCGTTTTATATTATCACACAACATGCAGAACTGTGTGGAGAGAGTGTAGACTACAATGTGAACTATGGTCCATGCTTAATAGCAATGACTCAGGATGCATTTATCAATTGCAAAGAATGTGCCACACTAATGAAGGTTGTTCATGTGGGAGGATATGGGAGGTGTGGGGAGTGGGGCATATGGGAATCCCTCTATCTTTTGTGTAACATTTATGTAAACTAAATATCTTTTTTAAAATAATAATAAAAAATAAAAAAACAAAAAAACAGAGGACCATATGTGATGGAGAGGATGTGAAAGAATGGGAAGCCTCATCCACTGCTAGTGGGAATTTAGAATGGTGCAGCCATTGAGGACAGTTTGGCAGTTCCTCTGAAAACTAACTATAGAACCACCATATGATCCAGCAATTCCACTGCTGGTTACACACCTAGAAGAATTGAAAGCAAGGATATGATCAGATACATGCACACCAATGTTCATAGCAGCATTATTCACTATTGCCAAAAGTTGGAATCAACCCAAATGCCCATCAACAGATGAATGGATAAACAAAATGTGGTATATACATACAATGGAATATTATTCAGCTGTAAGCAGTAATACAGTACTAACACATGGGATAACATGGATGAATCTTCAGGACCTTATGTTGAGTGAAGCAAGCCAGGCATTGAAGGACAAATATTACATGACCTCACTTATATGAATTAAGCAAATTGAGCAGACTCACAGAGCTACTGCCTGGAAGACAGGTTTACAGTGAATAGAAAGGGAGAAGAACGTTGTGAGCCAACGCCCATATGGACATAATCTATGATATGGTGGAAGTGTGTAGTTGTGCAGTGAAGGGATATGACAGGGGGGTAGTGATACTATTGGTTGGGTGGTACAGGTTTGACAGGGGTTATGGTGGGTAGGGTGGGTTGGATGTTCCATTGAACTGGGGGGAGGGTTGGGGGAGGGAGCAAGTGAACACGGGGTATTGGCGGGTATGTGGTTGAAACTACAATGTTTGGAAAGCTCTTTTTACAATATGACAAGGAAGGGTCACTAGTTTAGGGTGTTTGATGGGAGCATTCAGGACAGGCACACCTGGGGCAGGTTTCTAGGGAGTGTGCGAGTGACCATTTTGTCATAGTGTGTTGTATCAGTGGGTGGAGACCCAAATAAAGAGCTAGAAAGCATTGGACTCCCATCCTGGGGAGGCCTGCTATGTTCTCAAATAGAGGGGTGGGCGTGTGTCGAGAGCATGGGTGGTGCCATAGGAGAGGACAGACCAGCGTGTCAATCCCTTGGTGTTGCAAGTAACTATGAATCTTGTCCTTCAAGGAGTGAAGCCTGGTGGGTGCCATGGACCCCAAGGGGAGGGGAAGGGAGAAATAGAATAGATGGAACTGGGGGTATTTTGGGGGCAATGGAAGTGTTCTACATGATCTTTCCATGATGGATTTAGGCCATATTAAATTTCATCAAAAATTTATAAAACTGTATGGTCCAAAATGTAAACCAAAATGTAAACCATAGACCATGTTTAGTAACTTTTTTCAATATTTGTACATCTGTTGTAATAAATTTATCATCCACATATAAAAAGGTTATTAATATGGGAAGGGGAAAAAGGGGAAGCATGTTGGGTAAATGTGAGTCCCCTGTATTCTGTATGCGATTTACTGTTACCTAAAACTTCTTTGAAGACAAAATGAGAAAAAGTAAGACAGTGGAGGAATAAATGGAAGAAAATGTCACTGTACATACAAGACAACATATCTTACCATCATGAAAGGCAAATCTCAAAAAAGTTTTTTTAATATTTTGGTTATTTTTTAATATCCCAATTTTCACTTTTTAGTTTTTTTAAATTTTCTGTATTTTATCTCTTGTGGTTAAAAATTATCATTACTATTTCATTTTCTTATTAATTGTATTTGGCTATTTTATTGGCTTCATTTTTGAAGAAGTTTTGGATCACAGAAGAGTTACAACTGTGGCAGGGGTGGATCATTGGTGTGGGGTGTCAATGATGGGAGCTACATGGGAGGAAATTACCTGGGCATACACATAAGGCATATAAATGTGTTCAGATAGTCATGTGGCATTATCACAGTGGGTGGACATTCATACAATAATCAAAAGAGTATCAAATTCCCATCCTCAGGAGCTCTGCCACATTCTCTAATGGAACAGGAAAAAATCCCCAAGAAGAGGGGCAATGACTCTGAAGGATGGTAGTCCATTAATGGGCCCTCGATATTGATGACTATGTTTATGAGCCTTTGCTCTTGAAATTGAAATGTAGGCTAGTGTTGTAGGGTGCCTAAGTGTTACCTACTGGGAACCTCCTTGTTGCTCAAATGTGGCCTCTCTTGAAGCCAAACTCAGCACTTAAATGCAGTAACTTCCCCACAGCATGGGACATGACTCTCAGGAATAAGTCTCCCAGGCACTAAGGGATTGCTACCAAGTACCAATAAGCAATGCAACTGGAAAAAAAAAGTCCTTGACCAAAAGGGGGAAGAGGTAAAGACAAATGAGTTTATATGGTAAGAGAATTCAAAGTGAGTAAGGAGGTCATTCCAGAGGTAACTCTTATGCACATCTCAGCAAGATCTCATTTACAGCCAAAGTAGATACTACCTCAAGTAGCAGGGCTCCTGAGGGCTCTGGAGACATCAGATACTATAATCAGGGCAGATAGCTCAGGAATTTGGTCCCTTACCAGTAGGCCCTACTTTGGAATTTATGCTCCCCAGCATGACAGAGTTGGACTCAGTTGTGGTTTCCCTACACATGGCTCTTCTGTCCTTCTATTTTAACTTATAATTAGTGCTAAAGTTGGTAGGTATATATCCAAGAGACTTAAATCTTAGGGCTGTCCATGTGCCAGATGGGTCCTGAATATCAATCAAGTTGCAACACCTACTCTCCAGTTCATTGGACTCAACCAGGACAACTAATAAGGAAGAGATAATGGATAATCAATATATCAAGGAACCAAATATCTACCATTGCAAGTAAGAGAGTCCCATCCATTAGTAATATGTGATCAAAGCTCCCACTCAATTAAATGTGGAGTGGGAATCAGAATCCCAGAATTGCCAGGATTGAGGAATGAACTGTGAACTAAAGTAGACCTACTAGTATTCTACTATGGACCTACTGTGATTCTGGAATGGAAGAAATATCACTATGTGGAGGCAGTGGCCACTGGAGGTTCTGAGGGCAGGGAAAGGGAAAAACAGTTGTAGTATGGGGGCATTTTCAGGACTTGGGAATCATCCTAAATGACATTAAAATGACAGATACAGGCCACTATATATCCTGCCATAACCTACAGAGTTGGGTGGGAGACAGTGTGGACTACAATGTAAACTATAATCCATGCTTAGTGGCAATGTGCCAAAATGTGTTCGTCAATGGCAATGAATGTACCACACTAATGGGGATGTTGCTAATGTGGGAAAATGTGGGAGATGTTGGGAGCAGAACATATGGGAATCCCCTATATATTCTCTGTAACATTTACATGATCTAAGTATCTTTTAAAAAATAAAAAATGAAAAAAATATAAAAAATTTAAAAAGTAATTACAATAAATATAAAAAAAAGAAAATGATTTAAAATTGGATTGTGGTTATGGTTTCTGAAATGTATATTCTTAATAAAATCAATGAATTGTATTTTAAAAAACAGGTGAACTTTAGTTCATGTAAATGATACTGAATAGAGTTTTTTAAAAAGGACTTCATACACACCTAGCCTGTGATCAAGCTTTAATACTATTAATACCTAGGTATTCACAAAGAGGATTTGAAAACACATGTTTATAATAAGTCTTGTACATGAATATTCATAATATGTTTACTCAAAATACCCCACATTTTTAATGTCCAACAAGAGGAAAATGGAAAACATTTTGTGACATAGTAATTTAATAATGTCAAAGTTAATGCTAAAAACAGAGGAACTAGTCAATTGGCCAAAATGGCAGTATGAGATGCTCCAGGATAATCTTTAAACTACTAGCAAAGTCTGCCAGTAATCTTCCTCAGAACTCCAGAAAAGAGTTACTGGGACTCAATAACTGGGCAAGCACTGAATCAAGAAAGCACAACTTCAACATAGTAGGAAAAGTTCCTAGCACCCTGGCTGGCCCTTCCCAAACCACTTCCCAGGATAGTATGGAATCAGCCTCCACTGTCAACACAGGTTTCCTGCATATTCCAGAGGGAGTATAGTAACCCCTAAATGCATTCTGGGGTGCATATATACCTGTGACTGTCAAGTGGCAGCCTGAAAACCTTAGCCAGTATTCTCTTCTCTGATTTACCATCCAGAACTTGCCCTGGGCATAGAAGAAGCTTCCAGAGGGCTTAATCAGCATAAGAAACAATTAAATCAAAGTGGCCTGAAGCTAATGGTTCCAGGATTTAAAGCACAGAAGAGAGAAGGAAAATCATCTTATTAGAGAGAAGAGGAACATTCAGATCCCTGAAAAGGGGAGAATTCCTACAGCAAAGGAGCACAGGTCCAGGATAAAAAGTATGCTCAGAAAGACTGGAGAGGACCCTGTGCTTTTGCCTCAGGCTAAACTTCTAGGTAGGAGGGCTAAATTCTGAAGGAGACCACCAACCATCACAAAGCCAATTTGCAATGACAGTGAAATGTTTTTTTTTCATGGCTTTCTTTGCTTTTTGCTAAATCCTAGCATTCATGGAAATCTGTGTCATAAGGGATCAGGAACCATTAATTCCAGTTAATACACAAAAAATATTAAAATGTACAGTGTGCAACAAAACATTACAAAACAAAGAAATAGGAAATGACCACTCCAAAGGAAGAAAATAAAACAGAACCAATCAATGAAGAAAACCAGATTTTGGACATACCAAAGACTTAAAAATGATCTTAAATATGCTCAAACAGCTAAAGCAAAACATGGAGGAAAAACTTAAAGAATATCAGGAAAATGACGTGTAAACAAAATGAGAATATAATAAAGACATGGAAATTATCAAAAGGAACAAAACAGAGCTGAAGACCACAATAACTGAAATTAAATATTCCCTACAACAGTTCAGTAGCTGACTGGAAGTGGCAGTGGAAAGAATCAATGAACTGGAAAACAAAACAATTGAAATGATTCAAGCTAAGGAGAAAGAAAAGGGAATGAAGAGAAGTGAACAAAGCCTAAGTAACCTCTGGGATACCATCAAGTATACTAATATACACATTATGGCAATCCCATAAGAAGAAAGAGAAGAAGGGACAGAAGGCTATTTAAAGAAATAATGGCAGAAAACATCCCAAATTTAATGAAAAATATAAATATTTACATTTAAGAAATCTAACAAACACCAAAAAGCTTTAATTCAAAGAGATCCACACCAAACACATTGTAATCAAACTGTCATATGTCAAAGAAAAAGAAAATATTGAAGGTTGCAAGAAAGAAGCAATGCAGCATGTTAAAAGGGAGCTGCAATAAGATTTGGTGCCAATTTTCTTATCATAAACCATGGAGGCAAGGCGGCAGTGGGAAGAAATATTTATAAAGTGCTTAAAGAAAATGATTAACAGCCAAGCATTTATATCCAAAGATACTCTTTCAAAACATAGGGAGAAATTAAGACATTCCCATATAAGCAAAAGCTGAGGGAGTTCCTCATCACTAGACCTGCCTTATAGGCAATACTAAATGGAATTGTTCAGACTGAAAGGAAATGTCACTAGACAGATGATCAAAGCAGTATAAAGACATAAAGATCTCTGTTAAACGTAACCACCTGGGTAATTATAAACTCCCAAACTAATGTACTGTACGTTTGTTATGTAACTCCATATACAGGATACAAAAGGCAAATGCATTTAAGTAATGATAACTGTATTGTTTTGGACCCACTAGGTATAAAGATATAATTTGTGAAAAGAAATTCATACAGAGCAGGGATGGAGGAGTATTGTATGATTCTAATACTGATACTATGATACTAAAACTGAGTTGGTATCAAATCTAAACTGATTTATGGATTTGGAATGTTAAATTAAACCGCATGATAACCACAAAGAAAATATAAGAAAAATATACAAAATGGGAATGAGAACAGATTCTAAATGGTTCACTAGAAAAGATAAACTGAATACAAAAGGAAGCGGTATTTAAAGAACGGAGAAACAAAAAGTATGAGATTTACAAAAACCAATAGCATACAATGACAGAAATTTCTTATTATCTGTAATTACTTTTAAAGTAAATGGTTAAATTCTCCAGTCAAAATGCAAAATAGATTAAAAAAACATGATCCGACTACATACTGTTTACAAGAAGTTCACCTTTAGTTCAAAGACACAAGTAGGTTAAAAACGAAAGGATGTAAAAAATACTCCAAGAAAAATAAATAAAAGAAAAAAAAATACTCCATGAATATAGTAACTAAAACAGAGCAGGGATCACTAAACTAACATTAGACAAAGTAGACAAATTTAAATACTTTTAGAAAGAACAAGGAAGAAGGTCAATTAGAAAAATATATGCGACTTGCCTGGAGCGCGCGGGAGAGGCGGGCTCAGCCGGTGTGGGTGCCCGCGGGCGCACAGCCGCGGGCTAGCACCGCTCGGCACCCTGCGACTCTTGGAGGCTGCGGCCAGAGCCCAGGGCTTAATCACGTCAGGGTGCAGCGACTTCCGGAAAGGCGGCTGCTGCGGCATCTGCACGCGGCCCGCTCCTTTCCAGTCCCCAGCCCTCTTTGCCATGGCTCTGGCCGACAGAACACGTGGGTTACCCAATAGGCGCGGCGGCTGGGGCGGCAGCGGCTCCTCGTCCTCGTTGGCAGAGGCGCTGCTTTCCCCAGACATCGTGGAGTTGAACGTGGGGGGCCAGGTGAAAGTGACTCGGTGTTGCACGGTAGAGTCGGTTCCCCACTCGCTGAACTGGTGCATGTTCACTCAGCAAAGCTGCAGGAGCTGGCATGGGACAGCAAACGCCACTTCTTTCTGGATCAGGACGGCTTTTTCTTCCGCTATATCCAGGATTACCTGCGAGACTTGCAGCTGTGCTGCCCAACTAATTCCCAAGTGCTGCCGGCTCCAGGGCGAGGCCGGAACTCGTTTGCTGCCTGGAGGCGCCCTAGCAGTCCTGACCGTGGCGGCCGCCTCTGCATTTGCTGAGCCTGGTACACAAGGAAGGCTCGCTGGGTGACGAGATGCTACCGCTCGGCTACGGGGCCGGAGCAGCAAAAGGGAGCCTCAGCCTGGGCGCCGTCGCCCAGGCTAGAGCTGGCTAGCCGAAGCCCGTCCGGAGGCGCAGTGTGCCAGCTGCTCATATCTTCCCGGTCGTTGGACCGCAGAGGGCGCTCGGGTTACATTACCATCGGCTACCGCAGTTCCTACACTATCCGGCCGGACGCGCAGGCGGACGCCAAGTTCCAGCGGGTGGCGCTCCTCAGCGTGTGCGGCAAGACATCGTTGAGCAAAGAGGTATTCCGGTACACGCTGAATGAGAGCCGGACCCCGACTGTCCCCGGAGCGCTATACCTCACGCTGTTACCTCAAGTTCAACTGCCTGGAGCAGGCCTTCGACAAGCTGTCAGAGTCGAGCTTGCACATGGTTCTGTGCAGCTCCACCGGCACCTTCGCCTTGGCCAATAGCACTGACCAGAGCGAGGACAAGATTTGAACCAGCTACACCGAATAATTCTTCTGCAGGAAGTGAGCTCCCCAGACCCCCTCGCGACTCCGGCACCCTCTCCCCCTTCTTATCTGCACGGGAGAGGATCCTCGCTTCCGTCCCTCCTGTCCCTCAACCTCTACTCGCCCTCATAGCTGAGGCCAGATCCCCTGCATCGCAAATTCCAGAACTTACGGCCACAAACTCTCTCGGTCTCTTCGTTTTTTTCAGAACCCTCTAACCTAGAGAGCCCAGGGGTACCCCTCCCAGGCTTCCTCCATCCCTTGCCTCAAACCACCCCTCCCCCAGATTGACTTTCAGTCTGGATAGAGTAGGGCAGTGTTGCCACGAACTCATTGAATTGTTCAGAACTTGATTGCACCGTGTCTACTGTGTAGAAAATTCCTTGAAACCTTCTCGACTCTTTCAGGGTTTAAGAGATCAAAATTGGTAACCCTGGGAATAGTTAATAGTGTTTTCAAAGATCATTACAGTCTTTTGACCATCTTTAAAGGTGGATGTTTACAAGGTTGAAGAAAAGACTCTGGTCCTAGAATTAGGACATTATGGACGCAATTCAGTAACTGTAAATGAATAAAGTTCTGAAAAGTTACAGGTAGAAGTAGAAGACTCTAGTGCTGGCACAGTGAAGGATCGTATCTTTTTCAAACAGTATAAAAGGTCTTCACCAGTGGCTTATACTTGCAGAATGTGACCCTCCTGCCTGCCTGACACTTTCTCCTTGGCTCATTGCCGGAAGTCACTTGGTTCGACTTTAGTTGACATGGCAGCCATGACTTACAAGAGGGAGAAAAAGCACCTCCGCCGAAGAGGGCAAGTATGCATAGTTCACCAAGCACTGTGGGAAGTTCCTGGGCAGTGACTTTAAAACAGAGCTGGGTAGTAATGCACGTCGTGGGTATTAGGAAAGCCCATATTCTTGAGATGAATGGCAATAAGACTTCTTTAGCCCGTGAGATTTGTTAGGGGGAGGGAGGCTGGGAGGGAGGAAGAGGATAGGAAGGGCAGACACACTAATATTTTTTCTTTTTCTTTTTCTTGTCTTTTTGTATTTTTTTTCCATACTCATTTATTATTTGAAAATTGGAAGTTTGTGCCATCCATTTGGATGCATGTGCCTTTTCTTTTAAACATCAAACAGTTCACGAATACATACAAAGCATTTTATAGAATTAATGATAGACCTACTTTTTTTTTTTACCATAAATCAAAATAGTTTTAATATAAACATAGTATAAGCTCATACTATAAATCATAAGTGTACCCTCTCATATTGGGTCTTATATAAACCCAACCTTTTTTTTTTTTTATCTTTTTTTATTTTTTATTGTGGGTAAAAATCAAATTTTTCACAATACATACCAATATTTGTAAAATGATATATAAATATATATGAATACATGTGCATTTGCTTACATAAATGTTATTTATATATATATATATATTTTAAAGGTGCTTAGATTACCTAAATATTACACAGAAATTACAGGGATTCCCATGTTCCCCACCTCCTACAACATCCCATACAAACATCCTTCATCAGTGTGGCACATCACCGACAGTGGATATACATATCCTGGGGCCTTGCCACCAAGCATAGACCACAGTTCACATCGTAGACCACACTCTCTCCCACACAGTTCTGCATGGAATATGCTGATATAAAATGGCCTACATCCACCGCTGCAACGCCACTCAGGACAACCCCCAAATCCCGAAAAAGCCACTGTATTTCAACTGCCGTTCCCCTCCCTGCCCCAAAAGCATCCAGTGGACACTGGCTCCACCTCACTGTTATAATTTCTTCCATTGCTTGAATCACAATATGTCTACAACAGAATACCATTAAGTCCACTCTAGTCCATAGCTCTTCCCCCAATCCTGAGAGGACTGGGATGGTGATGTCCACTCCACCTCCAAGTGAGAGAGGGCTTATATCCCATGGATACAGTGGATGGGATTATCCTGCCTGCAGCTGCAGGCCCTCTCCATTCCCTGGGATGGATGTTGCCCATCGTCTCCTCACCAGGTGACTTGGTGAGTCCATTGAGCTGCAGGGTAGGAGTTGCAGCTCCACTGACATTCCAGGCACAGCTGGCACATATGCAGGCCAGAGGCTCCAGTCTCTGGGAGTACACCTAAAAACTCCAGCATCACATATAGGTTTGAATAGAAGGGCCTGATGGACCATGTGCAGGGAGGACTTATTTGAGTCCAACTCTGTCACTCTCAGGAGCACAGATTCCAAAGAAGAGCCCATTAATAAGGCATCAATCTCTGGGGCTATCCCCACTTATATAGGACCTGGGTGTCTCCAGAGCCCTCAGGAGCCCCTCTGTGTGGGGTGATATTCACTTTGGTGTTCTATGAGATCCTACTGAGTGTGCATAAGCGTTACCTCATGGATGACCTCCCGACTCTCTTTGAAGTCTCTTAGCCACATGAACTCATTTCTCTTTACCTTTTCCCCCTTTTATTCAAGGTCTTTTTCCAATCATGTTGCCAGTGGGCACTTGGTATTAATCCCCTGTTGCCAGGGAGGCTCATCCCTGGGAGTCATGTCCCATGGTGGGGGGAAGGTAATGCATTCATATGCTGAGTTTGGCTTAGAGAGAGGCCACATTTGAGCAACAAGGAGGCTTTCAGGTGGCAACCCTTAGGCACCCCATAACAGTAGGCTAAGTTTCATTCACAAGAGCAAAGACTCATATGGCTAGTCATCAATAACAAGAACCCATCAGTGGGCCATCCTCTTTTGCCAGACACTGCCCCTGCACTCAGGGAACTGTTGCTGCTCCCTTGGAGAATATGGCAGAGCTCTCCAGGCTGGAAATTCAGATTCCCTCATTTATTGAGTGATTGTCTACCCACCGTGACATGCCCCATCCCTTGATCATTTGAACAATTTTATATCTCTTTCATGTATATTCAGATGAACTTACTCCCATGAATCCCCCATCCCAGACAGCCCCCACCAATGATCCTCTG